>JALLPI010000276.1:0-23902 GCA_036939935.1 Cyclotella atomus | reverse complement strand
AACTGATGAGCTTTCATGGCTAGAAATGCCATCAACTTTGGCTTGGATTTTGGGCGCACAGCCAAACTTTTCCCAACACTGCTCTCCAAAAATTGGAATGTGGTTACCCTGATGGGCCACCAGGAGCTGATTGCACATCAAATCATCACTCATTGGATTCATATGGAGGACATGAAATGGTTAAGCAGCAACTGATAACTGATAAGCTTTCATAATGGCTGGAAATGCCATCAACTTTGGCTTGGATTTTGGGCGCACAGCGAAACGTTTCCCAGACCCTGATGGGCCACCAGGAGCAGATTTCACATCAACACATCACTCATTGTCTCCATCTGGAGGACATGAAATGGTTCAGCAGCAAATGCCATCAATTTTGACTTGGATTTTGGGCTTGGGTCCATTGCAAAGGATTTTGTTTCTCTAAATGAAACTTCCATATCAGAATCTCCTTAGTCTTAGAGCAAATATTCATCAAGCAGGCAACTGCAGTAGAAATCCTTTGTAATGTTGTAACTTACCACAAACTATCTCTTTGCTTGAATTCACTTTTTGCTCAACTTTTAGTATTCACAAAGCAGCAGGAAACTTCTTTAACTTTGGCTCACATTTGGTAACATACCAGAATTTTGACAAACTGAAGTCCTCAAAAGAAGATGATTCTCAGCTTGGCACTATCAGCCTCCAGGAGCTGGTTTCACCTTTCACCACCAAATTTTCACTTTTTAAATCTATATGCCAACTGGTTGTAGGCTTTGGTATGTTTTGAACAGAGACTCAAATGCATAGGTTTGCACCTGAAATTGAAATATACGAGAGGATGCAAAGCCTGCAACCTACAAAATTCTAATTCTATTACTCTTATAAGAATCTGACCCATCCCATTTTGAATGAGTGCAGATCTAATTTTAGTGGTGAGCCTATGGATTTGAATCCTCTCAAGACAGGTATAAGAAGAATCTTTTCTCACCAATGTAAGATTTTCACACTTAAAGTGAGTACTGATCTGTATGTTGATATACATTGATAAATGCCATAACAATTTGAATTTTTGACTCAGAATAACATCATGAATATAAATGTATTTTCAATGGCTTTGAGATCCTCAAATTGAATTAGAGTGGCAAAAGGCAACAGAAGGCGTTGAACAACCCATGCCTTTAAATAGTGGAATGAGTTGTGAAAGGTAAAACCACCACTGTGCGTAGCCACTTGTATTCTAATGTTGATGGGTGGGTGATGCAGTGGCTGTTTTGGGCAAAGCTCAAATGCCTGAAAAATCGAAGGGTGGGCAAATGTAATATTGAACTCTAAGAAAGGAACTCTGTTGAAAAAACAAGGCAGCACCACACCCTTCTGATCAACGCACACAGGTTGCTTCAGGCAGCCTCACTTTAGGTAATAGTAGCGATTCTTTTACCTAACAAGTGAATTTGTTTATTGACTCAGGTTTGGACCAATCATGATGCAGCCAGCTATGTGTACTGGGTCCTTTAGAATCTACTAAATGATTAAGGATGCTTCCAAAAAACAACATTCCTCCATCTCTTTAATAACCCTTAGCTGCCCTATATTGCGCCTTCTTAATCTCCTTCATCATCTGATCATTATACTCCTCAAACGTAATCTGCCCACTCCTATCATGATCAAAACTTTCCCACCTTGGAATATCCTCCGGTTTCAACCCAGGATAGTTTGCCAAATATTCCCTCACATACCTATCGAATTCCGCTTTACTAATCTTCCTACTTCCATCGGTATCAGCCATGAAGAATGGTACAGTGTCAATTTCGGCCGGTACTCCCTGCTGTCTGGCGATGATAGCTGATTCCATCGCATGTATAATTCGTGCACTCTCCTTATTAAATTCTTGCAGAGCACCGACTTGCTCTCTGTAGAGTTGAACGAATGCCGCGCGTTCTGAAGAGTGCTTTTTCTTAAGTTTGGCTGCTGCTCTTTTGCTGTGGATTTTACCGCCGATGAACCACCCGAAGGCTGAGCCGGCGGCGAGATGCATCATGTTGGTGCCTCCGGCTGGGGCCGCGGATTTGTCGAAGTACTCTCCCATACTGTCTTCGTAGTAGCCCTGATCGTTGTTGTAGTAGCCATCGTCGTAATTTTGGGCTAGGATAGATCTTGTTGTGCAGGCGATTAACATGAGTGTACGTAACAGCTTCATTTTGATGTGTATAGCTTTGCGCGTGAAGGAATGAAATGAAAATGAAGTAGCTCTAGCTTTAAGCGTCGTGCGGAAAGGGTCAGATACAATCGATTGAACCGAGATGATACGAAGCTGCTGCTCTTGCTCGTTCTGCTGGCTACGATGGGGAGGAGGATGGAGGAGCGGAGGTGATGCGGATGTGCAGTGATGATGTGAGTTGAGTTGCGTGTTGCGGCGGGAGAGAGATTCCACGCGTAGCCGCATCTTCTTTTGATATCGTAAGTGGATCTTTTGAACACTCTTTCCGTTTCAATAACGTATGTAACGGCTCTATTTTGTCAAAACACACAACACCGACACTCTAGATACAAACGACCACATCAGAAAAGCAACCATGGCATCCTCTCGACCAGACCAACCGGCAACGATAGAAGATCTCGACCACCGGACAGTACCAGCATGGTAAGTCACCGATGAGTTGTCTCGGTTGCCTCGAGAGCACTCATGTTGTTGCATTACTAAGCTGCAGAATATCTAATGCTTATTTCCTTTTGTGCACTAATATTATTATTTGACCTCTTGGTTTTATCTCTGCGCTGGCACACCTACCTGCAACAGGTTCCTCTCCTTCACCGCAGCCATGGTTCCATTCTGTGGCTTCTGCTATGGGCACTCACGCGGTATGACAACGAGAGTCGTCGAACGAGTAGTGAAATCACCTGTGGGCGTCTACGGACTTTTTGCATTGCCATTTTTGACGTTGGGGATGGAAAAGAGTATTTATGATACGGTTCAGTCATGGCAGGGGATAGATCCTAATGTTGTTCCGAAGGATAGAGGTGGATTTCCTAGTGGGGGTGCTAGTGAGTATTGTGTTCAGGGTTCTGGTGTAATGTATGCTGCAGGTTCTAGAGATTGCCCAACTTTGTTCTTTGCTATTAGATCTCCCTTCCTTCAGTTTAATCCCTGTACAAAAAGTTGCAAGACGTCTGACTACTTCACAGGCTGAACGCTAATGCACAAATCAATAACCAAAGAAGAAAGAACTGTGTAAAAAGCTGGTGTCTTGTACAACTCTAAACAGTGCCATGAGTAACTTTCAGTGTCACTTTTCAAAACATCAACCACCAACCCACCATTTTTCGTTACTTAGCAAAAGTAAGCATCATCATTTAAATTTAAAATACACCACCACACACCGAGCACAGCAGGTGTTGGCAGAGTAGCAGTAACGTTACCCCGAAACGAAGGTTCAGGTTCTCCTCAAAATCCTCATCAAACCATGGACGAATCGACTCTAAGATCAGCCATCCAGCAGCGGCTACTCAAGGATGGGACTTACGATGAAATCACTTCCCAGGTTCGATCCGCCCTACTCAACTCACTTCGCAATCCGATTCAAGCAAAAGCCACCAATTTCGAGTTATCAGAAGTGGCTTGGCAGTCTTTAATATACCACTATCTTTATCACATGCAGTTTGTGCACACGCTCTCTGTATTTGCTTCTGAATGTGGACTTGAAAGTGGACGTAGACAACTGAGCCTTGAAGATTCGATGAAAGTGTTGGGACTCAGTGGTTTTTATGACGAATGCAAGAGACGAGGAGAGGACCAAGACATCCCTGCTGTCATTAAATCTTGGCTCGAGTTACACAGCAAAACATTTGCTACTGTAGAGGGGCAGTCTCAATCGATCACGGTGTCTGTCCAGACACAAACTATTACCCAAACAGCGTTAGATGAAGTAAATGAGCACATTAGTTACAAGTCAACAGAAAGCAGCCTCCAAGAGATGGAAAGAATCCTCAGGAATGAGATGAATGAAAAACTAAGACTTTCAGCCAAGAAACAGGCAATTAATGCAACTAGGAAGGTGGAAGAGAAATTCAATGCAGAAACCAATACACTTAGAAAGCAGATCGAACTGGAACAGAAACGATCCAAATATATAGATACTGAATGGGCAGAAAAACTAGCCCGGATTGAACATTCGATAGAAAAAGAAAGAATTGACGCAGCAAAGAAATTCGAGAGACTTTTGCTCGAGAAGGAAACTCTCGAATCCGAATTGGCATTGATGAACGAGCACAAGAAATCACAGATGAAGGAATGGTCAGACCAACAGGATGCGCTTGCTAAACAGCATCTTTGTCTTCAGTCTGAAATGAACAGAACTCTGTTGCAACAAGAAACAATCAAAGCCACCGAGGTGAGTCTTTAGAGTTCAGGTATTTATAAAGTATTATTTGGGCCATCCTCAACCGTTTCATGTCAGGCGCTCTGTCTTTCTTTACAGGATGAGAAAGACGAACTTCTTCAAGAGAATCAGCTGCTGAGGAAACAGCTTTCATCGCTGCATAAGGCAAAGGATGTCATGCACCAGTCCTATTCGCAGCTAAAGGCCAGTCAGGTGAAATCAATTCAAGAGCACCGAATCAAAGAAAACACCTTGAAGAAGGACGGATCTTTGCTGAAAGCTCAACTACAAGAGCTCGAGCAAAAACACCAGGCGGCACTGAAAGACCTTAATCATTATCGATTACAGTTGGATCGAATGAAGAGCGAAGTTTCTAGCCTGCGCTCTCTGTTGAGGCAATCCCAAACAGCTCTCGAATCAGTATCATTCCGTGACGATCAGCCTTCTTTCAGGGACTGCTCCAAAGCTTCTCGACGATCATTGGAATGTTACCGCAGCACGCAATTGCCTTTGCATTCTACCCCTGCAGCTCGGCCAAGAACCACTTCATCGGTCAAGCCAACTGTGTTTATGGATTCGTCACGACTTGGACCAACACCTGACCGATCAGTCACACCGAACACATCATCCAGTTTGTTCGACACGCAACAAGACGAAGCCTCAAAATCAGAGGAAAATGTTGTCGAAACCGAGCACGATGAAGTCACTGTCGAGAAAGAGACAACCAGAGTTGCTTTCACTCACGTTGGCTGTAGAGATCCTCCATTGCTTTCACCAAAAGATCCACCAGAAGACAGACCATCAGCTGACACACCCTTTGACAACCTAAGAATGAAAACTAGTTTGTTGTTTCATTCGGAGCCAGCTGTATCTTTGAAGACTCCACCAGAATCGATTGTGCATGATCATGCTGATGATATTTCCGCTATATCCGAAGCAATAAGTCGCCAGAACTTTGCACACACGTCTTTTCTCAATGATGACGGTGATGTAGATTCGACTGACAAGATGAATTATATTCAAAGCAGAACCACGGAGAATGAACAAAACTTGGATTGCAACGTGGAAAGCCGTGCGGCACATACCGAAATCCATGATGCTGTTGCCGAGGAAAACCAAGAAGATGACAATATTAATGAAGCCGAAGCCACCACTGACCTCGCAGGGCCTCTGTCAAACCGTTCCATTGCATCTGTAGAACCAGACACTACAATGTACACCGAAAGTTTTCACTCTGACAGCCACGAGTTAACAGATACAATGTTGGCCAATGACGCACGTTCAACAATTGGTTCACAACTTGAATTGCAGAAAGAAGAGACATCAACACAAAGCCCTTCTCAAAAGAGCGAATTCAATCACGACCAGCCAGATACACCAAGGTCCACAATATCATCACATTCATCCGATGGCGGCTACACTGCTAGTTTTTGCACGGAAGAGTAGATTCGGTGCGTGCTGTTGACATTGGAACCTCTTGGGTGACCATTCGCAACGAAATTTCAGATCTGACAGCATTCTCATTTTTGTATCACACACGCTGATATGAGTAGGTCTTCCGCTTTATTCACAATGGCCTAAGTTAAATCATAGGAGCAACTAACATATGAAATCAATGACATCAATCGATATCAGCATCCTTGAGTTTATCCTATTGTGTCTTTTAATCATGGCATGTCATCGCGGGGTAAGTTGAGTTATTAGGCTGCTCGCCACACAGTAATCACTTCTAAAATGTCCATCTCACCGGTCTACACAACTATCTGTACAGCGTACAAAAGCTAGAAGAGGTATACACGGACAGCAATGGACTCCTTCTGCTATTTTCCTGCCAATGTTAATCGTTCGTTGGGTGTGGTACTCATTGAATCACCCGACATCCAAAGAAGTCTTGCATCACCAATGCCAACAAGGACACATGCACTATCATGGACACCATCACCATTGTTCAATGATGGACTAACTTATAACTTTTGATAGACTTTCAGTCTCTGAGGCTTTGAAGCAATTGTACCTGCTAATATAGCTATCAATAAACAAACCAAAATATATTGTTCTTTTTAGATGTCATCTTCATGGGTAGACGTATTGAGATCATTATCAGATCTTCTTGCTTGTAAACTCGTGTTGAAGGAGTGAAACTTTCAAATTCACCAAGCGTAAAGTCAGTCAAATTCCCTTCATCATTGTCATTGTCATTGGTTTCAGTGTAATCTTCTTCCTCTTTGCAAATTCGTGGATATCGACAGGGAGATGGATGTGTTTTAATAAATGATACCTTTATTAGCCTGCTGCCGCTTAGAAGCCGCCAGCGCCAAGCCACAAGCCACGGACTCATCTTCTTGTGTGACATGGAACATGGCGACCTCATCATCACGAGAAGAGGAATACGACGACGCCAGATATGATTATGATCATTTAACATCATCACTGCCCATCCCAGGACTATTTCACGATTTTGCCCTACCAGCAAAACTATTTTAGATTGGCAAGAGACCGAAATGACTTTCCATCAGACGTCATATTTGCCGATGATTGTACCGTTAAGAATGACGTAATCAACAACTTCTATGACCTTCTAGACAAGGTTGAAGCATATCTGACCGATCCATCATCCCATCCTAAATTGTATGCGACTCAGCAGACCAAGTTTGTAATAGAAGTGGAGGGTCTGGATGGCAGTGGAAAGACGACATTAGTCAAGAGGTTAAAGGAGACATTGCCGCAGGCAATTGCAACGAAAACACCGTCAGGATCGTTAACGGATATTCGACCACTTTGGGATAAGCGTGGGGGGATATTAGCACGTGCCTTTTACATGATATCGAATTATGTGTTGGAATATGAGATTGTAAATGGTTATGAAGAAGATGTCATCATTATCGATCGATGGTATGCTTCAACATGCGGCTATACAGTGGCTCGTCCTCCCAAAAATGAAAACATCAATACTGTTGATTGCAGTGAAAAGGAGGTGCAACGAATACTCAACATTGGTGATGTGCCCGATGTGATGTTTGATTGGCCAGCAGATCTTCGGCTGAGACCAAACATATTACTTGTGTTGCAAATTGATCAATCTACCAGAGAGCAACGAGTTGATAATCGTGCAAACGCTGCTACTACTGATGGTGGCGAGGGAGGAGGAGCACCATCACGATTTAATCCATGGGATGCGGAGAACGGATATTAGAGGCACTGCACCGTGTTCGAGGTCCAATTGAAACGTATTCAATCAATGCCAACAATTCCATTGAGGATGTAGCGAGACAGGCGTTAGATAGTGTCAAAGTACCCATGGAGAGGCACCTCAATCCTCACCTTCACTTTCAATCGAATCCACTCGGATGGTGGAAGTACATGGGACGAACGCACCATGCTTTGTGGAATCTACAGGTGTCATACAACGACAACACCAAAAACGGAAGTAGTGGACCAAGTGTTCCAATACTCAAAACTGTCGGATTGGATAGAATTGATACCAACTTTGTCTATTATTGGACATCAACCGCTTCTGTCTTTCCTTCATGCGATGAGAATGGGAGTCTTCTTTGGGCCTCCATTCTTTGTATGGGAGGGACATATCCTACTGAATTCCAGTGGCGAGCAGAAGGATATCTGATACGTGTAACTGAGGAAGAATGTACTTTGCGAGGTTATAGTGCTCCTCCGTCATTGGTGGCACATGTAACCGCATGCACCAAGTTTTCTTCTTCTGGTGACGATGGAGAGGCAAAAAGGCGTACCTCTCGACCTGATGCATATGATGATGCTGTAGATGATGCTCGCATCGTCGGTATTGCCAATAGCAGTGAAGTCTGCATGGTTCGTTTTGTCCCTATCCGTATTGAAGTGTTACGTGGAGGACCAAGCACCCGTCTACGGGGATATCCTCAGCGTTGGGAATGGTCAAGAAGCAGTAGCAGCAGCAACGATACTAATGCTGTGTCTGATACCGATGATGGCTGGACTATGAGATCTATATTACCATTCGGGCCAACTCCCACCCCGAGTGTTATAGGATCTCGTAACTTGACAGTATGCATTGTTGGCACACACACGTCAGGGAAATCTACCATTGGAAGAAGATTAGCCAAAGTATTGGGTTGTCAATTTGATGTCGAGCTTGGCGAAACTGAACGAGATTCAGAATCACTCGTAGAAGGGGGTCATCTACACGGTGATGGAAGCTCTACGACGTCATCATCTTCACCCGACCGAAAAGATTGGGATGAGTTCCTCCTGACGAAAGAGTGTGAGCGTGATGCTCTATTCCAAGATTCAAAAGGCTCCATTAGAGTTGTTGAAACATGGCATGCGGGCAATGCTGCTTGGTATAAATTGCGCCAACAGAAAAGTGCTGCTAATGCTGACTTGGAAAGATACCACAACGCAATTTTGAAGCACCAGGAGTCATCATTCGTTGTTGTGGTGCAGTTGATGTTGGCATCACCCTCCACGATGGTACGTCGACGAGAAGTAGACACTGGCAATAGAAAACGTTTGCCGATGCAAGATGACGAGGAAGAATGCCACCAACTATATACTGCCCTCCAAGATAGCAATCTGAAGAATACACTGGACCCACTAGGAATACCTCTGTTAGAAGTAGACAACAGTTCTGACGGGGATGAGGCCATGGAGAAGACTTTGATGCACGTTCTCTCGTTTGTTCAGAAACACTTGCATCGTCAGCTTCAGTTCGCATTATAGGGGAATTACCTTGCTCGATAGTGCACATTCTAGCTATATAGACAAATAAGAGGCTCTAGGACGCACCTACTTTGAATTGATTAAAAATATGAATATTATGAGTTACTTGTGTCCACCGTAAAGCACTCGAATGAAGATGAAATGATGAAGGAATCTGAAGCTGCACCGACTAACGTCCAACTACAAGTTGAGACTAGTGTCTCGTCTCACCTCTGTCTCGAGTCCAATCAAAAATGCCACCTCGCTTCTCGCTTGACTAAGAGCTCTTTCCACGCCAACTTCCAATATAGACTGACTGGGAATCTTGCCATTCTCACTACAGTCCAAAAACCTTAATTCCTTATCCAACAACAGATAACTGTTTTGCATAACATTATTCGGTTCGGGAATCAATGCCGACTGCTTCGAATGACGTCGGATAACGGCATCAAACTCCTCAGGTGTCACCTGCAAATGCCTGGCATCATTGAGATCACCCACACCACCAGCATTCTCCCCCTTCAATATCAAACACTGGAATGCTTTCCACCTATAAGGATCCAACTTTGTCACATACTCATTCATATCCTCACGATGATTGAGACTACAAACCACAGTATTCATTTTGAACAAAATACCATGTTGAGCGCACAGCTCCCTAACCTTCAAGACACGGCTCGCATGCTGATTCCTGGTGGTATCACCCGTACCCCGTCCAATCAATGCATTCGTCGCTGGATCAAAACTGTCTACACTCACACCCAGTATATCGACATATTGTCCAAACCGATTCATCCACTCCGGTTTAATCAGTGATCCATTGGATATAATGGATCCACATTCCAAATGGGCATATTGACATAATTCTCCCAACAACTCCGGATTGAGGAAGGGTTCCCCACCCGCAAAGTTAATCTTTTCTGTACCAGAATGTTGCAATAGCTGCAATCCGAGTTTGGCATGGCCAATGCCCAGTTTGTTGGTGTTTTTTTTGAGTGTGGAAGCAAAATTTGCATTTGTAGTTGCATTCACGTGATATAAAGTAATTAACGGATTTGACACGATTTGCGACAGAGGAAGATGGGGATGGCGGGGGTGTGTTGTAGGCGCATGCCAATATTGGCAGGATTGTGCTCATGGCTATGATTTTCATGGTGCTTTTTGGGAGTATTAACTTGTGAAATGTGAGATAATACAATTTGTAGACATAAGGTTGAAGACATGAAACATTGCAAATGAGCACATCATGTGTGCACAGCAGGAGCACGGCAGAAGAAGATCCTCTAAACATTTAGACGACATGAAAAAACGAGCACATAATTTATTACACAACAGAAGCACGGCAGAAGATATACGCTCTTCTCCCAGCTGAAATGATGATGGCTCGAGCCTTCAGATCTGATGACACCTCACCTAATATCCGGAGAGGCGTTTGCTATTACGGCGACTAAACGTGCCCCCAGATGACAGGGATTCGATATTTACACCACAGCGCGACAGTAACTTACCTTTTGTTGGTGGCCTATAGAGCAGTTTGTGTGATGCGATGGGCCAAATGGACGTTTGATTTGTGTTGAGATGATTTGTGATATTGATGGATGGATTTTTTGGATTTTAGATGATTTGATGTTTGACTCGCGCCAAAAATTTGGCGCGGCGAAAATGCTTTCCTCTTTTCGTCATCTACATTTTCATTGCTTCAATCTTAATGCTCACAAAGCAAACCAGCACATTCATTTGCAAGCACTGCATCCGTAGCATCACCACACCAGGCACCATTAAGCTCCAGGCATTTCAAACAATGATGGATGTAGCGGCAGTTGTAGCAGCCGCCAGCGGCACCAGAGGCATTGGTTACAATGGCCAGATGGTGAGTGATACCTCCTTCTGCTCATGATTTGCAAATGATTATACAACCAATGATCTTGTATACGCTGGCCAAACTACTGCTTATATCATTCTTTAGCCATGGAAATCACTCTCCGGAGACATGGCCCACTTCAAAAAGGTAACCTCCACACCACCCTCTCCCGGCCTAACCAACGCAGTCATCATGGGACGTAAAACCTGGGACTCCATCCCTCCCAAATTCCGCCCATTGGAAGGACGGACCAACATTGTCCTCAGTCGCAAGGGACCCTCCGGCGTTACGGGTATCCCCTCCGATAATACTTCGGATGCGGTGCTCGTGGCTGCCTCTATCGAAGATGCCATGAGGCAATTGGAACAACGAGAGGGATGCGGCTACACTTTTATCATTGGGGGAGGCGAGATTTATGCACAAGGGGTCAAGTCCGGTTTGGTAAAGAGGGTGATTTACACCAATGTCAAGGGATTGTCCAAGGAGACTAAGTTTGATGCGTATTTTCCCGAGTTGGGCGATGACGAATGGGATTGTGTCCCTTACAAAGCTGTCGGAGACAATTCCGAGAATGAAGATGGAAGCAATCATGTTGATAAAAAGGCGAAGATGGCAGTGGAGTACGAAGATGCCAAATCGGGATTAAAGTATGAGTTTTTGGAGTACATTCGTCGCACTGGTGGATCTACATCTGCCTCTGCTGAAAGTGTTGCATCAGCTTCTACTGAATCGGATATTCCCGAAGGAGCAGATGTGAACCCCGAAGAAATGCAATATCTGGAAATCTGCCGTGATATTATTGAGAATGGGGTGAAGCGCGGTGATCGCACGGGAACTGGTACGTTGTCCAAGTTTGGTGTTCAGATGAGGTATTCCTTGAGGGATGATACTCTGCCTTTGTTGACTACCAAGAGAACTTTTTGGAGGGGTGTTGCCGAAGAGTTGCTTTGGTTTGTCAAGGTGAGAAGGGGCTCTGTGATTCTGAATGCATTGATATGTGTTGTATTTGGTCTAACATCAACTTAATAATTTGCAACAGGGATCAACAAATGCAAATGAACTTGCAGCCAAAAACATTCACATTTGGGATGGAAATGGTTCTCGCGAATTCCTCGATTCTCGCGGTCTGCAAGATCGTGAACAGGGCGACTTGGGACCAGTCTATGGATTTCAATGGAGGCATTTCGGAGCAGAATACAAAGATATGCACACGGACTACACTGGTCAGGGAGTGGATCAACTGGCGGATTGTATCGATAAGATCATTAACAACCCCGAGGATAGGAGGATTGTCATGAGTGCTTGGAATCCCAAGGATTTGGATTTGATGGCCTTGCCTCCCTGTCACATGTTTTGTCAGTTTTATGTTGATACTGACAAAAACGAGGTCTCGTGTCAAATGTATCAACGATCTGCAGATATGGGACTCGGCGTTCCATTCAACATTGCTTCTTATGCACTTCTCACTCACATGATTGCCAAAGTAACTGGACGAAAAGCCGGTGATTTTGTTCATACAATTGGTGATGCTCACGTCTACTTGAATCACGTGGATGCGTTGAAGGAACAGTTGGATAGGAAGCCTAGGGCGTTTCCGAAGTTGAAGATGAAGGAAGGAAAAGAGTTTAAGGATATTGATAGTTTTGAGTATGATGACTTTGAGGTTGTGGGATACAAGCCTCACAAGACAATTAAGATGAAGATGGCCGTGTAGATTGTTTTTTGCTGATTTAGGGTTTTACAATCTCTGTGGGAATTCAGATACCAGGGAAGATGCATAACAATGAATGATATGGTTCTAAAGTACTTTGATTGTTTAACTGATGAAATTGGTTCAGTGTAGATGCATCTTATCAATGATTAAGTAGTGAGATGTTTCATGGTGGTTCATCATAATATGGTGACTGGTGACCAAGGGCTTCGGTATTTTGCTCTTCTGCTTGTTTGAATAAGAGTGCCACAAGCTTAGTGATACTACTCTCCACATCATTCATTCATCTTCATCATCCTTTGGTGCAGTTGCAAATATACAACCAATTGCACCCAAACTACCCAATGTTGAACCCAAACTAACAGCCTGAAAAGCACCCAAAACACCCGGACTCAACTTAATTCTACCAGGCCCACCAGCACCAACCAATGCCACAGCTGCAATCCCAATGCCAGCCCAAGTAGACAAATCAATCACTCTAACCTTAAAATTATGCGACAACCCATCCACTCTTTGTTGTATCCCCTCCTCATTCCATTTAGGCGTGGCCTTTTCACCCTTCTTCGAAATAGATTGCATCCCTCCCAACCCCATCAGCATACCAACTCCTCCTGCAAACAAGCCGGTGCTTCCCATGGTGGCAAATATCGATGGGAAGCGACGCCATCCTAATCCGTAGAGTATGCCACCGGCTGCGGCTCCTAGGGGTGTCATGGCTGAATAGCCTGCTTGGATAACGTGATATGTCATGGCATTTTGTGGAGAGGATTTGATGTTGTCGAATGGAGTCCAGGAGACGGATGGACCGTCTATTGATTTGGCATCTGGCAGATCTGACTTTTGTTGTGTGTTCATTGGATGAGCTGATTTTGTAGGGCTCGAAAGATTTGGCTATCAATCAGCAGCTGGAGCTGGGCTTGCAAATGAAAATGCGCCTGGGTTTAGCTTGATGGCTTGATTGTTGTTGCCTCTCTAAAGATTTCGATGCTCTCAACTCAGACGGATCAATGCACGAGCGAAAAAAGATCTCAAAGATTTTACCTGTCAATAGTATCTTTTAACAATAGTATAATTATACAAGATACCTTTATTGGGAGGTATGATACCTTTTCAAACGCCGCCACCAGCACCGACCACTCATCTTCTCATTTCATATTCATCACACACACAACCAAACAACAACAACCAAACAATGGCGCTCCAACTAGGCCTTCGTCGAGGAATCACCTCCGCCGCTCTCTCGAGATCACCCAAACCTGCCCTCGGTGCATATGCCTCGACTGCCTCGAGGTGGAAGAGCACCGATGCCGGCGATGTGATTGGTATTGATTTGGGTACTACCAACTCTTGTGTTGCTATCATGGTGCGTCGACAACATTGTTGCGTGGTGACTGTTTCACTGAACTGCTGGGATGAATACTGTTCGCTACTGCAGTTTGCTCACATCTTGTGAGCGTGTGTCAAGCATCACATGTACAAAGAAACTCTTGTTCTAACCTCTCATTACTCTCCACTGCCCTCCCCAACAGGAAGGACGCAACGCCCGAGTCATCGAAAACTCCGAAGGAGCACGCACCACCCCCTCCGTCGTGGCCATAACCGACGATTCCACCCGTCTCGTCGGCATGGCAGCCAAACGCCAAGCCGTTACCAACCCCGAAAACACATTCTACGCTGTCAAACGACTCATTGGTCGATCCTTTGCCGACAAGGAAGTGAAAGATATTCAAGGTCTAGTCCCATACAAAATCGTCAAGAGTGAGAATAACGACGATGCATGGGTAGAGGCCCGAGGGACCAAATTCTCCCCCAGTCAGATTGGTTCCATGGTTTTGGGCAAGATGAAGGAGACGGCCGAGGGGTTTTTGGGACGGGATGTGAGCAAGGCTGTGGTTACTGTGCCTGCTTATTTTAATGATAGTCAGAGGCAGGCTACGAAGGATGCTGGGAAGATTGCTGGGTTGGATGTGTTGAGGATTATTAATGAGGTGAGTTTGTTTCGTTGGCAGTTGAGAGATTTACAAAGAGTTATTACGATCCATCCGTCACTTACAACTTCCATTTTCTACCCTGGACTAGCCTACCGCTGCTGCATTGGCGTACGGGATGGACAAAGCCGACGGTAAGACGATTGCCGTCTTTGATCTTGGAGGAGGAACCTTTGATGTTTCCATCCTTGAAATTTCGGGGGGAGTATTCGAGGTGAAAGCGACAAATGGTAATACCATGTTGGGTGGTGAGGACTTTGACGAGACGTTGCTAGAATTCTTGTTGAAGCAATTCAAACAAGACTCGGGTATTGATCTCAGCGGAGATAATTTGGCCATGCAGCGTTTGCGCGAGGCTGCCGAGAAGGCGAAGCGTGAATTGGATGGGCTTGCTCAGACGGATGTTTCGTTGCCATTTATTACGGCGGATGCTACTGGGCCAAAGCACTTAAATATTAAGATCTCCAAAGCCCAATTTGAGAATATGGTGTCAGAGCTTGTTGAGAAGACTGTTGAGCCTTGTCAAAAGTGTATGAAGGATGCGGATGTCTCAAAGTCTGAGATTCATGAGGTCATTCTTGTTGGAGGTATGACGCGTATGCCTAAGGTTCAGGAGACTGTTGAGAAATTCTTTGGAAAGAAACCCTCTCGTGGAGTGAACCCCGATGAAGTTGTGGCAATGGGAGCCGCCATTCAAGGAGGCGTGCTCAAGGGAGATGTCAAAGACATTTTGTTGCTTGATGTTACTCCTCTGTCACTTGGTATTGAGACTTTAGGAGGTGTCATGACCAAGCTTATCCCCAGAAACACCACCATTCCCACAAAGAAGCAACAGACCTTCTCTACTGCTGTGGACAACCAGCCACAAGTGCAACTTAAGGTTATGCAGGGTGAGCGTGAGATGGCTGCTGACAACAAGAACCTCGGAGAGTTTGATTTGACTGGAATCCCTCCTGCTCCTTGTGGTGTGCCACAAATCGAGGTGTCATTTGATATCGATGCCGATGGTATCTTACACGTCTCTGCTAAGGATAAAGGCACCGGCAAAGAACAAAGCATTGTTATCAAATCATGCGGTGGTTTGTCAGATGATGATATCGAGCGTATGGTACGCGACGCAGAGGTCAACGCTGACGCGGATGCCAAGAAGAAACAGATCATTGAGTCCAAGAATGAAATTGACTCACTTATTTACAGTACAGACAAGAGTTTGAAGGAGCACGCTGAGAAACTTGGTGAGGATGTCAAGAAGGAAGTAGAGAAAGCCATTGAAGATGCCAAGAGTGTCAAGGACAGTGATAACCTCGATGAACTTAAGGCCAAGTCCGAGGCATTAACTCAAGCCAGTATGAAGATGGGACAAGCCATCTACGGACAGCAACAACAGGCAGCTGGCGATGCCGGTGCCGAGGAGAAGAAAGACGACAATACTGTAGATGCTGATTTCGAAGAGAAGAAGAATGATGACGGAGAGAAGAAGTAGACGTGTGACCCGTTTTCATGTTGAGTTAATAATAATCTAATCATTCAAGCTATCCATTTCCTTCCTTCTGAGACACATTATCTGGCTATCAAGAATGTCCTTCGACATGCGGCTGCATGCCGACAGACATTATCTTGAGTTTTACACTGCAACGCGAATAACTCTAAATGATTACAGACTACTTAACAACATAAACGACGGCTTTAAGTACATTGGCATCAATGTGATTGAACTAAACAATGTCTGGAGGCATATATGACTCTGAGGAGCGCTGCTGCTTTGTTTCAATTCCAGCATCATCTTCATCGAGTGTTCTGTCGAGTAGGCGACTGTTCTTTTTCTTTCGTCTGAGACGTCTTTGATTACTTTCATGTTCATCAGCTGGACTGAGCCCGAACAATACTAGACATTTCATCATATCTCCAATCATCAATTGAGGCGTATCACCTTTACCAGGTTTGATTGACACTGGGGAGTTTGTATTCATCTCAACAGTTAATGCCAATAGAGATGCCAACGAAATGAAACCAACTGCACCGGCTCCGGCACCAATCTCTAGACATATGAATAAGATCAAGGTGCAAACTTGACACAAGGATCCGATGAGGAGCATTTTGATCGAACACAACCAAAAGCTGTGCTGTGTCTTTGAGCTCATCAGATACATGCACATCACCATCAATGGGAAAGTGGCTGATATGAGACCAACGAGGCCAAATACTCTGATGGCAAAGCTACTTGCGTCCAGGATGACAAATAGGGAATTCATCAACAGGAACAACACTCCAAATGACGCTGTTCGAAGAGTGAGTTAGTGGATGGAGTTACGTCAAAAAAATCTGATTGATGATGTGAAACTCTTATGCTTACCAACACTTTGCAATCTCTCTCGATTGAACCCAGGCTTTGCAGAAAATACAGTATCGTCATCCGCAACACTACCATCATCGACATGTAACATTCCTTCACTCTTCCTATCCGATTTTGGATGAAGTGTCTTTTGAGCATCGTTGAGTGCCTTTTGCCAAACTGGACCCATCGACTTGTTAAGAGTCAAGTCATTCGTCATATCATCACTGCTGTACGAGCTATGGCCAGAATATTCACTGTTGGTAGTCAAGCCAGTTTCTACAGCTGGCGGAGGCTTGGCATTGTTCAACTGTCCAAGGCCCTTCTTTTGAAACATCATGCTGTCAAGCGCTCCCATTTCCTTGTCAATTTCACTAGGCTTCTTCTCGATGCTTTGTTGTTCGTTGTCGGTTTGCTCATTTTCCCACGAAGACGAGGACCCAGATGATGCACGTGTCGATTCTTCCTCTGACTTTAAAGTAGCGTCGTTTTGCACTGAAGTTGGTGCTTTTACATCGTCTGGAGATAGAGATGCAGTTTCAACAGCAACGGGGCTTAATGCTCGTTCAGGAGGAGGAACGGGACTGCTGTTTGATACTCTAGGTGTAGGTTCCTCGGCAATTTCTTTCCTTTCTTCTGTAGTAAACACGGAAGTTTCCATCCTATCACCTTCAGCGGTAGAGTTTTGATCAAATTTCGACATTTCGGAAACAACGGTGCTTGAACTGGACTTTCGTTGAGCATCCTTTGTATATGGCTGGGTCGAAGCCTCACTTGCTGTACTGACAAAAGGCGTACTGCTCACATCATTCATTCCTGAAACATCATCTAGAATTCCATACTTATCGATGATCATGTGCTCGTCTTCAACAGGAAAAGAATCCATCTGTGTAGATACATCCAGTGCAGCTAGACTTACAGCAAACACATCCGCCTCAGACAGCATAGGGCTCGAAGTAGACTTCGAGGTCTTGCTCTTCGCCTTAGAAGACGCCAAGCTTTGCAAATCAGCTGCTGCATCTGTGCTTACAATTCCATCCGGATCCATTCCAGTGTTCTCGTCTTGATCACCGCCTAATTCATCTTTTTCATCAACAGATGCAATAGTTTCCAACGACTTTGGAGATACAGCAACCTCTAATGCAGCTTGGCTAACTGCCAACAAAGCTTCCTCGGTAAAAACAAAGTTGTTTGCGCTTGGCTCAATCGGTACAATCTTTTCTTTGTTGGAATCTTCCTGAACTGACTTGTCTCTCGAACGACGAGTTCCTCGTTTCCTTCTCTCCTTGCTCCTTTTTTCATTCTCTTGATACCTCACCTTCTTTTCATTCACATCAGCCTTCTCAGCGTGTTTCTTACTTTTACTACTCGGAGACTTGACCATGATAACCTGCCCGACTCTATCTTCATTCTCCTCCCTAGTCTCATCCACTTGATTGAAATTCAACGACACCGGCTGCCTCCTTTCTTCCTCCTCCTCATTCGACGAACTTTTCATGCTTACAATTCGTGAACCGAAGCTCCTTCTCCGTTGTATCTGCTCCAGTGCCACCCATGCCTTTTCTTTGGTATCCTTATTTGTACTTTGTATCTCATCTAATGCGGCAGAGGCACGAGCGCGAGCTGCAGCACGTGATTTACGCCGTCCTTCGATTTCGGTACGTGCTCGCGAGAGTGCCGTGGATTGAGAGCAGAGTGAGTTGGTTGGGGAGCATACTAGGTTCTTTGGACAGCGAACTGAGTAGGCATCTTGTGTGGAGAGGGCCTCTAGGTTCTTTTTGGTTAGCTTTGTTTTGTTGGGAGTTACAATTGTTTCTTCTTCGGACATGATCATTGATGCTGCGTGATCTGCAATTGAATCGATCCGGTGTTGACCGGGCTTGATAGCCACGCTACTGCTGCTGCTACTTTTAAGAGATGACATGGTGGATGTTGGGTATCTAGATCGTTTCATTGGTTCATGGTGGTTTTGATGGATGAGGAGCAGGCTGCAGGCGATGAGAGCGTGGACGAGATTGGCATGAACTTTTTCACTTGTTGTGGCACAGATTTTAACTTTTCATTTTTGAGTGTTACAGGTAAATACTTCTTTACAGCAAAGTATGTTAAGAGTACAAGCTTCGCCTCCGTCTATGCACTAGTCAGTAGGGCAGCCGTCACCAAACGACATTGTATTGGTAGATTATTTTAAGAGTATGAGCTCTATTCGGCAGCGGGCTTACTCCTCTTCCAGCGCACCCGCCGCCCTCTCGGAGCAATGGCGTTTCCCTTGCGTACGTCAGTCTTCGTTCCCGCCAAGCAGTGAGGCTTTTGTACGTGACTTCCAACACACTCCTGCGGTGTCATTGGCTTGCCATTGCACACCGAATGGCCTGGGAGTGATTCATCTGGCCAGCTGACGGGCACATTTTGGCACTCACTCCTGTCCACTTCGAAACGAAGCCCTTGCGACGGTTTCGTATGCATGTCAATCCACATCTTTTCCGTTGGCATGTGTTCAATCTTGACCTCTCCATCGTCAACTTTGTCTTTCACAAAGAAATATTTCATCTTGATGTGCTTCGTACGCTTGCTGCTGGAGAACTTACCATTAGTTTCTAATAGAATAGCACTCCTGTTGTCTTGGTACACCAGGGCATGCGTGGTGTCGAAACCTTGTTCTTGTAAGAAATATAGACTCCATAAAATCGATGGCATCGCATCATCGACGCCCACTAACTTGCTTTCTGTTGAGCTCTTTGTGTTGATCTTTTGTTTCCTGGAGGAACTGATTACCGCTCCCCGACCGAGCGTCATTCCAGCACCTGTGTGGCCTGTACAGTCTGCATGGACGCCGTGTGACGAATCCACGAACCACTTCGTATGTTGTAAATTGTCCACGGTCAGATTTAGGGGCATTGACTTCGTCCATTTCAAGTACTGCAGCACCCTTTTCACTTTTCCCCAGTCATCCGTGTCCGGTTTCTTGACCCTCGTGGTAAGAAATGCCACCGGAGTCTGTACGTCTCGACGGGCTCTGCATGACAAAAACAGCAGTTGCGCTACTACTCTGTGAAACTTTTACGCTTGCTCTTCGCTCAAAAACGTTGCCTCGCTTTCATCCCTAACCTTGAACAAATTCTCTGTGTGCGGCGTTCTCGAAGATTTCTCTATTAGCTCGGGAAAGTCTTCAAAAATATCCTCTATGTACTTGATCATCGTCACCCGAAGCACTCCTGGGCGAGAATAATCGAAGTCCATGCCCAGAAACCTATGCTCCTTGCCTGTCGTCACCGTCATCTTATCACCATAAATGCCTTTCAAGTAGTCTATAAGCCACAGGTTTTCCCTCCTGTCAACGTGAGATATCATGAGGTCATCCACATGCCAAACCACCGTTTGCTGATGCCCACAGTCTGAGACTCGATTTGCAATGCACGGGTGATAAGGGTTGATCACGAAGCCCACAGCCTCCAATTCAGCGCGTAGCTTTCTATAAAAAAGCAAAGCTGATCGAAGCAGCCCGTACATCGATTTGCACAGCTGCACGTATAGAATTGAGTTTCCTTTCTTATCCGTGGTGACATAGCAACGGTATATTTTCGGATTCACTCTCACCATGAGTTCGCACAGTTCACCCTTCAGGACCATAAACACAAGCTCGTCGGTCACTGTATTCAAAAATGCTCCAGGAAGGTCCGCGGTTATCACGTCTCGATTCTCGTGCGCATTAATTGCGCCGACCATGAAAACTGAATCCGTGGACGCCGTTGGCGATGCGGCATCTTTCTTTTTGATGTATGCTCACTGCGGTGCGCCGTTGATGCAAGTTCGAGACTTAATCTCACCACTGGCCTTCTCCTTCAGGAAGATAAGCGAGGACAGAGCCTTGATCCGCTGCTCTCGCGTCATTGTTTTGGGATCGCGAGGGAAGAATGCCTGCAGATCATGCATCTGCTTCATCTCTTTCATTGCGCTTTCTTCACCCCTCTTGCCCCACTTCTTCAATCCTGCCTTCAGGCTCAGCTGCATCATGATGCATCCAAAAATGGCCTCTTCGCCTTCCATCAATCCGATGGGCTCTTCATCGACTGCACCCATGAAGCCAGCCTCTTTCTCTTCCAAAGTGATCCTCTTTTCCATGTTGTTGGCATCCCACCAGCGTCGAGCTGACTGGAGGAACTGGAACTCGTCATGGTAGAAGTTCCTCTTCTTGACGGTTGGAATGCGAGAGACTCTCTTGCCTCTTGTTTATCTTTCTTCGCCCAATACTCAACCTTTTTAATGATGCTATCGGGCATAGGTAGCTCCTTGAGCTGCCTTCGCTTGATGATTTTGCCTGTTTCTAGGTTCAAAAACTTCATTGTTCCCTGAAAGTTGCCCGTCGGGCCGAGATAGATACATGATCTGGTGCGCTCTTGTTGTGTGTTTGTTGGGGTTGGCTCATCGTAAGCCTCACAATAGCACCCGAAATCGGCCTTTGCATGCACTGACACGTCCAACTGATGGCGCAGCAACAACTCGCGCGGTGAAAAGAGTTCAGAAATGCCCAATTTAGTGCGTAATGAGATCCACAATACAACTTGGTAAAGTAAAGCCTTGATAATGTTGTTCGGAAGGAGTTTGTACGGTAAAGTGGACTTGAGGCAACGGGCTCGGTTCTTCACGTGTCGGATTTTTCGCTCTATCTTGCAGACGTGCTCTCCCAAAGCAGTCGTGTTGATCACTAAATTGCCAAGGAGCTTCTTCTTGAGAGGTTCAAACTCATTATCCATGATACAAGTCTGAATGACAAAACCTGCTCGGTTATAGAACTTAAGGATGTATTTTAATCCGTTGCACAGCTCCCCTGCAGTTCTCTTCGGCATAAATTCCAAGGTCACAAAACGCAACCGCCGAGACAACGAGATCAAAAACGGCAAACTGCACACGAACATGACATCTGCAACCAACGTGACGTATTTATTCATCGAAATCAACTCCCTCGGAATCCTCACATAGTTTGGTTCCGCCCTAATCGGCGTTCCCCTCACCAAAGTGCCCTTCAGCAGCCTTCGTAGTTCCCTCGGATAGTCTGAATGAGCATGGCGCTGTCCATGTGACGAGACGTGGCACCGCCGTCAGAGATAATTCCCTTCCGCTGCGATCCACTCGATTGGACCAGCATAGCTCCTTTGTCGCCGCCGTTGGCTACATCGTCTAGGTTGACGTAAGGAAAGGAAGTCTCCGGGCACCTCTTGAACACCACATCTCCATAGGGAGTATGCACAATAAAAGCCCCTCCATTCTTGGTGCTATCGTATGGTACCTTGTACTTGGATTCCAAGGAACGGAGCGAGATCACATTGGCGATGCCGAATCCGTCCAGCCAAAACTTCTGGGAGCCCAAGTATTGTTGCTTTGACACGCTGGTGCCCGCGTTGGTGTGAAGTCGCAGGGTAGTATCAGCGGTGTGGATCCCCGTGAGGTAGGCTGAATTAGTCATCTGGTCATTGGTGGTGCATGTGTCCAGGTAAAGATAATTTTTCTTGAGGCCACCCGTATACACTTGCTCCTTTCCTTCAGGCCTGAACTGCGAGATCATCGCGCCATTGCTGACTTGAATGAATAACTTGCCCGACTTTTCCTTCTTCTGGCCTCCTTGTTCTTTTGTTGGGCAATCCGGGGCCCAATGGTCGTCTGCTCCGCAATGGTAGCAGTCTTTCTCTCCCTTGCTGTTGTACTTGACTTGCTTCTCTTGTGCCATAATGGCTCCTTCGTTGGTCTGTACTTCTTCTTCGGCCACTTCGGCCTGGGCAAACTGCAGTCCCTCGCTATCATCTTGCCTTTGTCTTTCGTAATGACCACGATCCCTGTCATTGTTATTGTTGTTTTTCTTGCCTCGGTGGTTCCTCATCATGCCCATCAGCTTCTCGCAGGTGTCGGGATAGTTATCGTGGCCGAATACGTACTGATTGGCCAAATCATCTTTGAGGGACTCAAATCTAGCTTTATTGGCTAGACATAACATCAACGCCGCCTTCATCTCTTCCCTCACTATCTCTTCTGCCGCTGTAAAGTCATCGTCGTTCGGATCTGCCCGTTGCTGAGCTTCAGCTAGCTCTCGTGCCTTCGCTGCAATCAGTCCCGGCTGATACCCTAAGCTGCCCCCGAACTGTTCAAGCATCTGCCACTTGGAGTCAAAGTTTCGGTGGTATGCGTCAATGGATTCACTCCCCTCCTGCATGGTGGTAGCTATCAATACGATGGCTTGAGCAACCGCATAGGTGGGCTGCTTGTGCACTTCGAAGCCACAGCATATCGCCTTGATACGTCTCTTTAGTTCGATGGCATCTTTGGCGGCCTCAATTGCCTCGAAGCCTGCTTCAGACTGAATCTTCCCCCACAGCGATGGCGAACATTGCCCCTTTAGCAAAGCATATGCCCAGGGCATTCCCTCTCTAACCGCCGCGCGCCTCTTGGCTACCAAGCTGATCTCTTCTCGGTGAATAGCCACCTCCACTGCATCTGGTGGTAGACGCTGTCCAGGGTTGTTGGGGTCTTCCTCTCCTTCGGGTGCCGGAGGAGCGGCAATTTGAGCAGGAACCTCTGTCTCGATTGCTGTCGCGATGGCCTCTGCCTCGCGCTTGTCGGATCTGCTGCGGATCCATTCGATGATTTCTTTGATGGTCTTGGTGTATTGGCCGGCCTTCTCGACCGTGCCGTCTTTGAAAGTGTAGTACTTCAGCTCAGGGTGGTTGGAATGCCATCCCCTTCTCTTGTTTTCAGTGTGGCGGCCGCCTCGACCTCCACGGCCTCCACGGCTTGCGCGGTTGTCCCTGCCAAATCGGCCTGCTGGGCCCCTTCCGCGTCCGTCCATGTTCTCCCTATACTCTTAAAATAATGTTAAGAGTACAAGCTTCGCCTCCGTCTATGCACTAGTCAGTAGCGCAGCCGTCACCAAACGACATTGTATTGGTAGATTATTTTAAGAGTATGAGCTCT
>JALLPI010000275.1:0-23863 GCA_036939935.1 Cyclotella atomus | reverse complement strand
TAGGTATATACAGTACTTAATACTGTGTTCCAGTAAATTTAGCCGGACAGATGATATATGATATTCGAGAATTGTCTTGGTAGAAAATTTAACTAAATTGATCTTAATCAGTGTCCAAATCAACATCAAATTAATTGGACATGTATCTACTATCATGTTAACTGCATTATCTATTGGAGGCATTCCAATGTCTAATTGTACCACTTGCTTGGTCAACTCAGGGGATGGTAAGCTACATTTTACATGTTGTCCAAACAACAGTGCTACCTTTAAAATCAAAAATCAGTAACGCTAGCTGAACCCGGAACCCGACGTCAAAAAATCCTCAAGCCGAATCTCCCCAGCTACAAAACCCAACAAATCATGGCAGCGCAGGCCACCCCCTTCCTCTACTCCTCCTCCCAATTCAACTCCTGCGCATCCTTCCTCAACAACAACAATTCAAATGGCTTGAGCTCCTGTCGCCATCTCTTCCTCCAGCATGCATCTCATTACCATCGGCCCTCCCTCACCGTTGACGAAGATCTGTTTTGGAACACCACCAGCATATCCAATAATGATGCTATTAAGGAGGCGCCTACAAATAGAATACGGGCGTTCATATCAAGTGTCCAATTTGTACATGCGCACAATAGCCAAGATGGCCATCATAAGGTGGCCTTAAATCGATTTTCAGATTTGAGCGAGGAGGATCTGCCGCTTTTTCCCCCTAAAACTGATGGTACTACCAGCAGCACCACCAGCAGTAGTAACAAAGGTGGAATGGATTGGTTTCAAGAATTACAATCCAATTTCCTCACTATAGATTCCGAGGAACGAATCATGGAACTCTCTCGCAAAATAATCCGCTCCAATAAAAATCAACAACACGGAAGGACCTCCACTAAAAATACACACCCACAACAATCCATTCTGTATTACTATCAAACTATAACATCCTACTTCTCCAATCGATATTTGGGTATATTCGACTCATGGTGGTGGATCGGCGAACGACACGACAATGACAACAGTAATGATGCAAAATCAACTACGGCGAGAATCGAAGAGCATACCCGTAATCACGGATCATCACACAATTCTGGTTCATCATCCGATGTTACTTCGAAACAGCAGGAAAGGAGTTTTGTAGTTGACAAACGAAATGAAATGGATGGTATCGAAGATATTACCACTAACAATAATGATAAGGAAGAAGATCGATGGGAGAGGTATTTGAATTGGAGTACGGAGGATAATCCGGATGGTGTTGGGATTGTTCATGATGCCATGGATCAGGTTAGTTTTGATGTACATATTGATGTACATATTTTGATGTTGATGCACATTGTTGTTGATGATTTAAAGTCTGATGTTTGGTATTTTTTGGTTCGATAAACCTGATATTGTTGCTCCTATCTCATTCACAGGGACTCTGGTACGTTTTTCTTATGCATTTCATCATTTCAGTAAGCAAATATATACAATCATACACACATCTCAATATAATCATCAATATTACAACAATATAACAGCGGATCCTGCTGGGCAGTCTCAGCCTTAGGAAGCCTCGAAGCATCCATAGTACGAAACATGGCCTACATGGCCTACGAAGAGAGCTATCAACACACCCCATCCTCCCAATTCCGTTCCAAATCCGATTTACGTTCCATATCCATCTCTTCCGCCCAAACGATTGAACTGTCCAGCCTCCAAAAGGCAATGTTATCCGTACAAGAATTGGTAGATTGCGACACCCGCTACGATCAAGGATGTTCGGGCGGCAATCCCTTATTGGCATTTTACTTTTTGCATCGATTTGGAGTCACCTCCTCCTCCAATTATCCTTACACAGGCAAAGAGAATACGTGTCAATATCACAAGGTAGATGAACCTATAGCCACGGTCGAAACGTGGGGTATATTGACGCCCGATCACGAGAATAATATGGAGAAGGTATTGAGGTATATAGGACCCGTGGCGGTGGGGTTGGTGGGTGCCGATCCTTCGTTTTTGGCGTATAAAGAGGGGATATTTTCGGTCAAGGGTGGAAAATGTGAGAATGGGGAGGCGGATCATGCCATGTTGATTGTTGGGTATGGAGAGGAGGAGAATAAGGATGGTAGTACGGTATGTGTTTTGTAGTGTATTGTGATTTATTTTTCAAATCTTGTTGCTCAACTTTGCTCAACTCATCTGTATCAACAAACTTCCTGAATGCACTTTAGACAAAGTATTGGATTGCCAGAAACTCATGGGGTACAGGATGGGGAGAGAATGGCTACATCCGAATGGAACGTATTGGCGGACGGAAAGGGAGTCGCGGCGTTTGTGAAATTGCGAGAAGTCCATCCGTTGCTTTGGGTGGCATGTTTACCAAAGATGTTGAACTATCGGTGAATACGAGAGATATGCATCACGGTCGACACGGTAGAGACCACCTCTCGAGCTCTAATCCTATTGTTCGAAGAGAATCTTCTCAGATTGGAAGTGTTATTCATAGGATTCGAGCCAGATTGGGATTCTTTGAAGAGGGTATCATGATGTCTACGCTTAATGGCAGGTAGGTTTTCATTGTGTCGCATTTTGTCTGTAGAAGATTTTTACCTTATCGTACTCCAATGACAATCATTAGTGAGAAAGAATCCAAGACAAATGAAGCTCTACCATTGTCCGAAGTACTCGGTATCATGTCTCTGTTGTGTCTCTTAACATATGTCTTTCGCAAGCAAAGACGAAGACAATCAAGACATCGAATACGAATACAGAGTGAAAATGAATTCAACTCGTCTGCAAGTAACTTGAGCATCAGCTGTTTATGCAGCGACTCCATAGGCGATAAGCTTGCCAAAACTTGTCAAGAAGCATCCGAGGAAACTTCACTTCTGAATGGTTGCAGCGACAGAGTTGCATACACTTGATGATACAAGTAACTCAGTGTTACCAATAATTGATCTCTAATAAATTAACATTCTATCTCTAGAGAGTGCAACTGAACCCTGAAATTCAGTTGTCCTACCAACACGAATCACATAAAACGGCTAAAATATCTAAGCTCTGATACCTCTCTTTACATGAACATCATGGCAGCAGTAATGGCAATCGCAGCAAGACTAGAACCCAAAATCATGGATCCAGATTCGTCTTCACCTTCCACGGCGGGATCGACCATAGCCATATCGTCACCGCTGTATTCTGGCTCTTCCTCCTCAGTGACATCGTCTGATTCGGCGTCCTCGGCGACTTCTTCGACAAACGGTGGTTGATCGTCCACTGCCTCATAAACCGACATTTCCAATTCAGGCATGGACATTTCCTCGATCATAGGAGGTTCCTCGATCATGGGCTCATCTTCCTTGGGAGGTTCGGTAGCTTCCACCGCTACGGACATGCTGGTAGCTTCGTCTTCGGGCATGCTCATTTCAACGTCTTCTTCCTTGGATGGCTCGGTAGGTGCACCTGTGGTGACAACGTCTTCTTCCTTGGCTGGCTCAGTAGCAGCACCAGTGGTGACCACGTCTTCTTCCTTGGCTGGCTCGGTAGCAGCAGCTGTAGTGGCAAGATCTTCTTCCTTGGATGGCTCGGTAGCAGCACCTGTGGTGACCACGTCTTCTTCCTTGGCTGGCTCAGTAGGAGCAGCTGTAGTGGCAAGATCTTCTTCCTTGACCGGTTCTGTAGCAGCAACAGTGGTAACAACATCTTCTTCCTTCGCTGGCTCAGTAGCAGCAACAGTGGCAACATCAAATCCCAAACTCATGCTCTCCATCATCTCTGGAGGAACGGGATCGACTGCAACTCCCTCTGGAGCACCCTCGGGAGCTGGAGCATCTTGCACGCGACGTTGGACATTGGAACGACGAGCGGAGGCACCTTTTCTTACTCGTTGGGGGTGGGCAGCCGAGGCTGCGAGAGGAGCTGCTGCGAGGAGGGCGATGGATACTTTCATGGTTTTGATGTGTTGCAATTATTATGAGATAGTCAATGTGCCATAGACTGAAGCCAATTCAGCACCGATATGCGTTAGATAATATGTGAGTATGCAATTCTCAATGGCTGGAGTTTCGTGATGATGATAGTCAGCACGCGTAGTCTTCGTCGTGACGTATCTCTATTCTACCGCTAAATCTGAATAGGAGTTGCACCGCCGATATTAATCGGGCCAAAAATAGAGAGGCCTTTCTCCAACCTCCGTTGAAACCATAGAACTCTCACATCACTTTCTTTTCGCTTTTGATGCATGCAACAACAGTGCATAGAGGTTATCATCAATCACATCGACCTCTCTCGAAAATCTTAAAATTGAGATTTCGAATCGTCGTTGATGCCAATTCTCTGCTTAGGAATCAGTACATAGCTGCTCATCATCTGCTTAGGAATCAGTACATATCCTTAACACGAATCTTCCCTCCGACCGACTGCAAAATGAAGTAGATAGGCTTAAAATGTCTAATAAGTAGATACAGATAAGAACCCACCCCTTCTTGCTTCCCGCCATTCGCCTTCGCCTCCTGCCCACGTGTTCATGTCCACCCAAGTGAATGTGTAGAGAACACACAATCAATACCAATACACCTTCACCACCCAGCTGCTACCACGTCTCGCTAGGGAGTAAGGAGTTAAACTGAGATCATTGTCAAGCATGATCTAAGATCTAGAGAGGTGGCAGCAAAAAACGCTTCAAGGGGGGTGTAACCTTCCTAATCTTGCTTGCATGTTTGGCATTGTTTGGTTTCGTAACCAACGTCAATCCTGGTCGGTTGCGATATTACGTGCAAACTTCTCAGGCTGCTGCCAATGCCACTCGTGGCGACGCGACTGCTGCAAATTCTAAAGTTTCCAGTGCTGCAGTCGAGACAAACTACCAAACTGATGACAATAGCAGCGATGCACCCAATGAATTAGCAGCTGTAGACAAAGCTGGACTGAAGTAAAACAATGCATCTAATGAGCCGTTATATTCTCCAACGAGTTCTTCGAATTCAACTAATGAGCCGTCTTATTTCCCAACGATTCTCCAGCAAATACTCAAGAAACTGGAGAGGAAGTTATGTCAACAAATACTCAAGAAGCTGAAGAGGAAGTGCAGTCAAACGAGGATACTACTACTACCTTTGTTACTCAATGGGGCAAATATATGGCAACAAAACTGGCTGTTTGCATCAAGAAAAGAGAAAGAGAGCATTGCTCAGACCCACTCCCATGATGATTGGGTTGCATCGCAGGTACATGCTCAGACTGATTCATCTTTAAAATACATGTCTGACATGAAAACAAGGTATATTGATCTTTTTGCGTTACCAGATTATCGATCACGCGGCCTCGGATGGATAGACTATCGACTTGATATGATGCTGACAATTGTTGTCGCTGGCAACTTCTTGAATGATCAAGTAGACAAAAGCAACGTATCGAATATTACTTTGGGTCCTGGCCAAGTCAGTATCTTCATTGTGGATGTTGTTGGAAAGCAAAAATGCAAGCCTCTGAACTCTGAGAATACAACTCGGATGGATCAGCCTCCACTTATAATGTGGGTGCGTGCCACTGGTCCAGAGATCCACGCTGGAACGGCATTGTCCCACGTGTTGCTGCCGCAAACTGCACATGAATATGAACACCAATGTACTTGGCGTTACGATTTTGATGCTGTAGAAGCAGGATTGGACACTATTGAAGCCAAGGTATTGACGTTGAATGGATTTGCACCATTTGATGATGCCAAATGCCGAGTAAGTGCGCAAACTCTGATGATGACTGACTTCTATTGCATTATTTCTGACACATGTCTTTATAGATGGGGCCATTTCCCTCGAAGGGCGAGCTGTTTGACAAACAAAACAAACAAAGTGAGGAAGATAAAACTGCTTCGGAGGCATTGAATTTCGAGGTTATGCGAGAATTCGCCAAAAGTGGAAGCTTTGCACATCACCGTGGTGTGATTGGTTTCAAACTGTATGATCCTGCCCAAGGTTGCTGCGAGGCCTGCTCGCGAGCAAGAGAATGCAAAATGTGGTCCACCCCGGGCTCGAAAAGGCTAGACGATTGCGAGCTCTATTTTCATACAGTCGAGGAAGACTTGGATTATTACGATTCGGACAACCAAATATATCTGGATCGAGAGCCAAACTACTCATACTTGAAACTACAGGTATCGGATTACCCTGTGTTTCAAAGGAAGAGGAGGAGGCTATCTACCAGAAGTGAGCTGGCTAATGACACTGCACCGCACAAAGGGTTTCCATCTGGGATACCACCTCAATTTGGCTATAACAGAAATGAAGCTACAGCCTACTTCATAGGCTGCGGATGGAATTCAATGATGACATGGGAAAAGTAAGTAATGTTTGTGTTTGAAAGATGAATGATGTTACTGCAGTTACTAATCGAGCCTATTCTTATGATCTTCTCTTCAGTCCGTGCCACTACCCTACAGACGACTTGACCTACGGTTCTGGACAGAAATTGCAAATCGCATCAAGTTTGGAGCCAACGAAGGCAACCCGACAATGTACTTTAGATGATGAGCAGATTCAAGTGTCGAATGGTCGATGGGTCAGGTATCCATTTCCAGACGAGTCGTTGTGTTCACCAATGACCAATGTACCAACAATTGGCTTCAGGAATCCAAATTTCATGTCTCATTATACTGGAGACATGCCACTCTCCTGCTGGCATGGGATGATATAAGTCAGCTTGGCAATAGGTGTGCTGAGAAGCACTGCTCGAAAACTGTAAACCACAGATACTTTACTAGTTTAAAAGAAGTGACGAAATGGTATGGTTTGTGGGAGCCATATGAATGTGTTTACCGTGACCTGACCAATGAAGAAATACAGTCGTGTTTCAGCACTAAAAACATTGCCAATATAGATATCATGGGTGCATCCATTTCCGAAATTTTGAAGGAGTATCTGAGTCAAAGGATTGACCTAGCAAACGATGTGCCTGGAAGCAAAAAAAGTCATTCTAGACACACTAATGATGCCTCATCTTCTTTGGCATGATAACGAAGAGACATACCGCGCAAAATGCTCTCCTATCCTGATGTTAACGAGCACGTTGAGTACTACTTCATTCTGGGTTCTATACACATCCGAGCGCGAGCCTCACGTGCAAGTCGATCGGTCTCTCTTGTACAGTCAATTGGCGTGGGAGATTCTCACACCAAAGGGCTACAAGATGATCAATGCATTCGATGTAACAGAGGCATTTGCGTTTGACACGACGGGACAATTGGATGGGATGCATGTTATAGGGCCTCCAATACGATCGATCATCACAAAGCTGTTTCATCATATTTGTGTTGAGTAGTGGCAGTCGCCTGCAACATGTCAGGCCAACTATGTCAGGCCGAGTTGGTGGGGTACGCGAAATGATCCATCATACCTAATCTTAAGTTGCTGCTTGATCACTTCTGCCTTCAGTAACTGTACCTCTAAATCGACTTTCAAGGCATCGTAACATTATGAGCTTTACGGCAATAATTAGGCTTACTACCTGGAAACAGAACATTTCACCAGACTTTTGCTTGAATATTTTTGATCTTAGTTACTCATGAGAGCTTTGTCAACAGTGTTTTTAACAACGTATTTCCTCCTTTCTCCCGTATCGCGTTTGTCAATAGCATTGTCAATGTCAAAACTTACAGGGTTTACTGTGTTGGAGATATAGTTTTGGTTGAGGAGGAGGTGATGGTTGGATAGCTGGTTGGAGAGGATGTGGGGTTCATCCACCTCATTGTTGTAAGTGGTACATCGAATTCTATCACTTCCTCAATCGTCCCATAAATATCTAGACATTTGGTAAGATTGAACCCACTTTCGCTTGATTTATGGAAGACAAAAGTTATATTGTGGCAAATGGCTCGATATGAACATGGATACTTGCCAAATCCTTTATAACGTTGATAAATGGCCTTATACCAACCTGGATATAAACAAGTCGTTGAGTCGGTAAAGCCACAATCAAAGCCATCCCCAGAAGTCGAGCTTGCAACTGATGAATCGCTCATGAGAAAGTCTGATTGAAGAATGGTCACTGACCAAGGTACCATGACGCCGACCGTCGATTCAGTACACTCTATGGTGTTTTCCGGGTCATCAGAATAGGGTAAATCCAATTGATCACCATCCCATAGGGGGCTCGCCTCTTTATAGCTAAATCGTGTAGAGACATCCACTTCATAGCACGTTGTATCCAATGATGATTGTGTTGGGATCTTCAGTTCAGGAGTAAAATCTGCAATACTCATTGAATATACTTCGTTGTCCTTAACTGCAACCAAAGTATGACCCGACAATGCGTAGCTATCGTAAGACTTGTCAAGTGTTAACACTTCTTCCCATTGATCTTCAATTTCGGCGAAAATGTGTGTATAGCTTGAACTTCCTAAACCAACAAATCGTCAACCACAGCAAATGCCTGACCAAAACCATCACCGTAGTCTGATGAATTAAATCCCTTTGTGACTATAGAAACGTTTTTGCTTTCAACCCATTGATAGATATTAAGTCCATTTTCCTCTTGAGTAGCATAAGCAGAGCTTTTTGGACACCTAGGATACTGCGTGCCATTTCGAGCCAATATTGCAGGAATTTGACTAACAAACGAAGAGTCGGGATTATTCTCAACTCCGATTTGTTTCCATTCACTTCCTTGATGCTCAAAAAAGTATGTTGCGCTTGGCCAAAACTCAAGTCCTCTTTGATTACTGTCGGCAACAGCAAGAATATCGTCGCAAATGTAAACAAAAACACCCAAGGACGGACAGCAGTTACCACAATCAGTTGGTTGGGGAGATGAAACTTGGATCCACAAGCCAGAATCATTTTGCATGAATACATACACCGTGTCAATAACAGGCAACCCAATAACTGCAGTTTTCCCCGAAATATCAAGATCAAAATCATTATCTAGCCATAGTGAATATGTTTCAAAATTGACCTTCTCCTCTATGTGGTATCCTGATGAAGTCCACTGATTATCATCTGACAGTGAGTAGAAGGCAATGTAAAAAGCCCCTTCATTAAAAAAAGTTGTATCATCATCATCATCATCATTAAACTCTCCAAAAACTGCTTTCAGGCTACAATCAGATTGTGCCCGTCGAAAGCAGTTTTAAGATCGGTTTGAGAAGTCGAGTCTAGTTGTATTTGTCTAGTGCTATTCATAACTTTGTAAAAACACGCAGATGGTGATGACGATGGCACTTGACTCGAAGATGGGACCGAAGTTGGCTGTTGCGATGGAACTGCACTTATTGTAGGCGAGGCAGTTATAGCAACCATTTGCGTCACGGTTCGTTCCGGTGTAAGAGTTATTCTGAGTGTGGCAGCAAGCACAGCCACCACAAGAACCAGTACAACTGCAAACAGTATCTTAGTTCGTCTTTGTTTCCACCAAGGAGTGGGATTTGTTGCAATGATGACGGTCTCGTCATCAACAAGATATGCTTCTGGAATTTCAGGCAGTTTTACGTCGTTACCATGCCTCGGCAATTCTGGTTGACCTACATTGACGGCACCTTCAATTGAACTTGACATCGAGTCAATACCATTCTGGAACCCAGCTGTAAGTTCATTTGCTGGCCCATCCAAGAGATGAGATCCACCCTGGGCTTCTCTCTGAGTTTCAACAACTCCTTGAGATGTTGCTCCACGAGAAGTATTTCCGTAGGCGTTCACTCTAGATGTGCTGTCAGGATCCCTTGAATGCACTGTATCCAAAAACTCGACTTGTCTAGGAGAAAGTTGAGTATCGTAGCCACAGTGCATTAGGTCTTCTTCTGCGCCATACAAAGTGTTTTCGATATCAATGTTACTGGAGCCAGTCCTAGGCGATGATATAGTTGATGCGCTCATCTTCGTGCCCAAGTTTTCATCGATTGGTTCATAGAATGGTGATGGCATTGGGACACTGTGATCTGAAACTTGCTCGAGAGTTGATCCCATTATCTTCTCTTTTATTTCTTGATCATGTGTGTCCAGACCTACAGGTGTAGGGGCACATGCATCCTCGGATGGCATTACTTCCAAACCCGACCTTTTAATCTGTTTGCCATCTTCACCGTCCACATCAGCCATGTCAAAAGGCATGGGGGCATCACATGCATTCTCGGATGGCATTGCTTCCAAACCAGACCTTCCAATCTTTTTGACATCTCCACCATCCACATCAGTCATGTCAAAAGGCATTGGGGCATCACGTGGCAAAGGCATTTGTTCAGGACGAGTCGTCTCAATATTGTTTTTGATCACTTTGACATGAACACTTGAACTTGGTACAGGTGCCGCTTCATCTGCAATAGTTTCAATCATCGTCCCAATAAATGGTTTTGTATTTGCAACACTTTGCAGATCGGACTTGCCCACGTTGGCATTTGACTTTGATGCAGTCTTTGTCATCATTACCTCCATCTAACCCGACTTTATCTGCTGCATCTACGTCTTCATCGAAATCATCTGTCAATCCATTGCGTAGCGATATCTCCTTTTCTTTCAACTTGAACCACGTATCACTGAACTTGGGTACTTGGTTCATACTGCTAAGTATGGATTGCACTTCATCCTCAGCTGTTGTGTCTATCTCATTGTCGGGCGAAGCAGCGTCGTGATCGGAGTGAGATCTCGTATCATCTTGATTTTTCATTTTAGAGAAGAGTATAGCTAATCCAATATTCTCTATCACTGATCTATGCACTATGTTTTCTAGAGAGCGGTTCTTCCAGGCTCAGTTTTCACTGTCAATTTTTTTCTCTTGTTTTGTTTCTGTTCTGGTCTACTTATGAGATGCGCTATCCAGTGATAGACATAAATGCAGTCAGAGAATGCGGTTAGAAGGGAGTGGAAGTGGAAGCGATCGGAAATCTGATCTTTGTGCTCTGTAGAGAGAGAGAGGGAGATGTTCACAACATTTGCAGTAACAGAAACCTGAATCTGCCGTATGATATTCATATTGAGGTGCGGCGGAACATAGAGGGAAGACCTTCTCCTTCCTTTTTTTGACAGGTACTTCTCACTGATACTAAATGCATTTACCTGTAATCTTTTAGAAAAGAGGGCGGGAAGGAGAGGAGCCCTCTCCAAACTCCCAAGATCAAAGACGAAGATATTGAGAGATATTGAGATGGATGACTTTGGAACACCGCATGGCAAAGTGAAACAGGGAAGCTAAGCAACATAGATGCTCCAATCTATATTGTACCAGATCGTCGTTGATTTTGTACATGTTCATTGTTAGCATCCAAAAGGAAAACTACAAGCTCAAACTGCAAACTGTATGCGTTTCTGTGAGCACATTACATGCACCGAGCTCCGACATCTGATCCCGTCGTTGACTCTGGCTCTGGCAATAGACGTACGATTAGCTCTTAGCACAAGAAGGAAAAGTCAACAAGAATGTCCGGCTGGGAAGAGCTCTGGAAAGACGACACTACAACCGTCGACGACACATCTGACAATAACAACAAAACATCCAACGAAACCAACCCATTCCCAAACGACGACAGCAGCACTTCCAATCCTCCATCCATCACACCATCCCCAACAAGAATAACCAATCCTACCCTATTCTCACCCATCTTCTCACCCACAAATCACTACAGCAGCCGAGAGGATTTCAACGAATTCTTCAACACGAGCCAACTCCTCGCCATGAACCTTACTTTATCGCCTGCTTCTCCGACTTCCACACCATCCTTTGCTCCCACCTCATCTGCCATCCACAACCAAGGAGGATACAACTGGGGATCCCAAACACCTGACTACAACAACAACAATAATCCAACCTCCGAAGAAGCAGTAAACTTTAAAGAATTCATAGCCTTCGTCTCCTGGTATGCTTTCCTCGTCCTATGCTGTTTCATCCCCACTTTATGCGCATACCAGCGACGTCGTCGCAATGCGAGGATATTACAAGCGAGTTTGAATAATATGCAGAGGAGGTTGGATGAATTGGATAGGATGGGAGGGTTGGAACGTATCATGGTTCACAGTACTAATGATCCTACCAATATCAATACTGATGGTACGCAGAGATACAGTACGGAAATGTTGGATCTTGGAGAGAATAGGAATAGAGATTGGGAATTTTTAGAACAATTGTTTGGTACTGGTACAACAAACAATAATGGTGCAGATGAGAATAATGGGGGATATAGTGACAGGAGGAGGAGTTTACTGTCAGAAATATGGAGTGGGATGAGTGTGAGGATGTTGGTGGAGAGAGAGGAGAGGAGGAAGAGAGAGAGGGGGAGTCGTTTGGTGGCTGCTTTGAAGGAGAGTTCTATGGTGTGTGTTCTTTTGTGCTTGTTTGACTGACTGATTGATTGATTGATTCGTTGGATGATGATACCTATTTTGGTGTGTTTGGTCCTTACTCTAATGCACTTCTTATCCTTCTACCTTGTTTCGGTTATCATTGATGAAAATAATGATCAGGAGGTCAAAGAGTGGCATTTGATTCCAAATGAGCCAGTGAATGAGCCTCTAAGCCCCATCAATGCTCTGAAACAAAACGATGAACATATAATTGATATTAGAGACGGAATGGACAAGAAACCGGAAGGGAAGGAAGTCCATCTTGAATCAACTGAATTGCCAAAATCTGAACCAAATGTTGAAGCTGTAGTTGAAGAGACTGGAACTAATTCATCATGTGCAAGTGCATTGCATTTGGATACGCAACAACAATGTGATATTGAAACGCCATCTTCTTGTGATCAAGAAGCAACAACCACAACAGCAGCAGAAGCAACAACAGCAGCAGCAGCTCATGAAACACAATCTTCTTGTGATCAACAAGCAGCAGAAGCAGAAGCAGCAGCAGAAGCAGCACCTCCACAATCACAAGAAAATACAAATCCAACATCATTAGAAGAATCTGAAGAACAAACATCTTCAGAACCACAACAACCTAACACTACAATACCACTTTCACTCTATCAAGTGGATGATCCATACATTGACGATGACGACGATAATCCATACAGCGCACTATGTATACCTTGCACTGATGAAACCAACAACAAATCAACGTCATCACCACCCTCCTCTCCTCAATCGCCACCCCAAACAGAATCAAGATTAGTACCACCCACCTGCGCAATCTGCCTCCTAAATTACGAACCGGGATGCTACGTCTCCTGGTCGAGCAATTGCATACATGTATTCCACCGTGACTGTATACTAATGTGGCTTTTGAAAAAGGAGGAACCACTGTGTCCATGTTGTAGGCAGGAGTTTGTGAGTGTGAGTGGTGGACTTTCGGTTGTTGGGACGCATACTGTGCCTTGGGAGGAACTGTTGGCTGGATAAATGTTAAAAATGTACTTGTACAATACTTTGTATGATCTAGAGAGAGAGGTGGAAATGTATTGCATGATGGTATTGCATGTTAATATTCGTATAGATAGTTCGTGTTCGGACCTTTGTTCATCGCTAATTTTATTCTCAAGTTATTCAATTGTATAAGTATTCCTCAGCTTGTCCATCCTTTTTCTCTCCTTCTCACATTGTTGTATCAGCATTATTGATTCCATCCGGGATGACTCGCAGGATTTTGGTACTGCTGCTGACCCTGTTGATTAGGTGGACCCTGTCTCGGAGGGTATTGTTGCTGCTGCTGCTGCTGCTGCTGCTGCTGGCCATGCGGATTCGGTGGGCCTTGGCCTTGCGGTGGATACTGGTTCGGGTACGGAGGACGCCCCTGCTGCATTGGAGTTTGAGTTTGCCCCTGAGGTCCAGGCCCTCTCATACCCCATTGACTTTGCATCGGTGGAATTTGCTGCGATGGCGATCCTGTATGAGGATAAGGTGGCGAATATCCAGGACGCGGTACAAACCCCTGACCGCGTTGTCCCGGGTATCCACTGTTGGGTGGATAGTTTGGTGGGTATCCAGGTCGGCCTCCGTAGCCTGGAGGCGGTGGACCTCCTCGTTGCTGACCATGCCCTTGAGCCGAAGCAGGCGGTGGTACTCCAAACTGAGATAGAGCATAGCCTCCTCCTTGGTTGTTATCGGCGTTGCGTTCGAAAATGGAGCCCTTTACATTGTCGACGCCTGCTCGAAGTCTTCCCCATATTCCTGATTGACGCAATGAAAGAGTTTAGCTCATGTGAATGAGAAAATAAGTACATTATATCCTGACAACAAATGATCACAAACTTACCAGTACTAGTCTCCCCAATAGCCTTTCCAGCATTACTCGCACTCTCCCCAATCTGATTCTTGGCACTTTCCGCCAACTCTTTGGTGCGATTGCCAAAACTTCCCAATCCTGCCAGTGCCTGACCCCACTTTTCACGAACTGCAGAAGATAGTTCCTCGGTTCGTTGAGATACCAATTGTCCTGCTCCTGGGCCGTTCATTCCTTGAGGTGGGCCACCGTAGGGGTATTGGGGGTAGCCATTATAGCCAGGAGGTGGACCTCGTTGCATTCCCTGTTGTTGGGGTTGGTACATGGGATGTTGTTGTTGCATGTGTGGTGGTGGCATGCCGTATCCGGGACGCATGGGATAGCCGGGAGGTGATTGTTGAGGTTGACCTTGCTGAGGAGGAGACTGTTGGCGCTGCCATTGAGGTGGACCGTGTGGATGATGTGATTGTGGTGGCTGCTGCTGCTGCTGCTGTTGCTGAGGTGGTATTTGTGCAGGACGGCCATGTTGCCATCCTGGTGGAGGCCCGGATTGTTGCTGCGTATTATGCTGTACAGGTGCCCTTTGCACAGTCTTTTCCATCTGCTGACCAGGCTGTTGTTGATTCCAGTTTGAAACTTGCGCGTTTGGCTGCTGATTCCAGCCGGATGGTCCTCGTTGTTGAGGAGGCATTTGTTCCCTCTCGTGTGCTTCAGTCGGTGCAGGTTGCTCTGGTTTCATTTCCGTCTCGCTCTGTCCCTTCTGCTGTTCATTTTGTTGTTCCCAAGTGGACTGTCCCTGCTGAGGTACACCTTGCTGCTGACGCCATCTCTGATCAGCCTGCACTTCATTCCCTGCATGTTGTTCGATCTTCTTTTCCAATTCGGCATGCTGCGTACTCTGTTGACCCCAATTGTAAACTTGACCGGAATGGCCATGTTGCTGAGTCCATCCCTGACCCTGCTGCCCAAACTGTTGATTTTGCATATCCTGCGATCCATATTGTTGATTGTATTCATTCGACCGCTGCATACCATCCATTCCAAATCCACGTTGATTCTGCCCATCTTGCGCAGTCTGTTCGACCGTATCGGTTTGCATGGTTCCTTGGCCTTCTCCAGTGGTCTCCTCCTTCTGTCCACTCGCCTGAGCAAATGCATTCGAAAATGGGTCCATATTCACATCACCACTTGTGGCATTATTTTCATCACCAACATTCACACCTTCCTGCCCAACTGTATTCTGAATTTCACCCTCCTTGTCTTCGGAAACAGACCCCTTCTTTGCTCGTTCGCCCTCGGGGCGTTCCCATTGTGTCACACCACTCTCGGGATTGTAATAATACGCTCGTCCAGACGATGGATCCATGTGCTCTTGCCACGGTTCCGGCAGTCGCCAGTCGTCCGATTCTGGCTGTGCGTTATTGTCCTCAACTTGTGCATATCGAGCTTGAGGTTGAGCTACTTGTTGGACCTGCGCCTTGTCCTGCTGCTGACTGTAACCCTGATAACTGTTGTTGGGATCGTAGTGCTGAGGGTAGCCGCCTCTGTAGTAGGCTCCGCTGCCTGCACCGGCGCCGGGAGATGAGGCTGCGGCGGCTGTGAGCAGGGCCAGTGATGGGATTAGTTTCATGGTGATGAAAAATATCTTATGAAAAAAATGAGAGTTGAGAAGGAGGTGAAAGGATCCACTGCGGGTCCACTTCCACGTGTATTCTCTCACTAAGGTTTACACGTGGAACAATGAAGTAAGGGAAAGTGGATCAACTCAAATCAACTAGAAATCACCTAATCATTTTAGCTAACCTGGATAATACATGCAATGGCTACAAAGACATTCCTATATATGATCACAGAGGTCATGGTGTAAGTGCACATTCAAAATCTCTCACTGTTCACTTGTTTAGTATCTTCTGTCGACTTGAAACACAATGGGTCATCTTCTTTCAGTCTTCCTCTATACCAAGCATTGCCTCGCAGCTCACATATAAGTACATTGGGGCCTCTCCAATGTAGATGTAGCCATCATCGGCCTCAAACTTGCTCATAGTCTTCCAAATAAGTCAAAAACAATGACAGTGTTGTTCAAAAGCAAAAGACAAAACAAAGACTGTAGGATAAGGGCGAGCACTAACTAATGCAGCAGATGTATGGACCCAAAATATAGAACCAGGAGAGCAGACTTCTTGAACATAACTCTTGGGTGATCAAAAATCACTTCCATGTTTTGGCTGGAATTCTGACATCAGCACCATCTAGGTTTGGAATTCCAATTTAATTCTGGTCGGGCTCCAAAACATTGCTACCATTCTGTTCTTTTAGACCTGACCTACATAAAATGCCTAATAAAATTTACTTAAGGTTATATGTTTGCATCATTTGCACCACGTCACTTCTTTCAAGATTGACTCCTCCTTCATCAGTGACTGAATGGATCATGTGCTTTGTGAGCTAACGCTGGTATTTACGACATCATGTTCATGTCAGAGCCATTCACGAGTTTGGGGATAAGAGAGAGTCTTTTACTCAGTGTTAGTGCTATGACTATGAGAGCTCATTCAAAGTGATTGAAAGAATGATATTTTAATTACGGTAAAATTCCGGTTTGGTTCCTTTTGGTTCTTATTTGCAAATCATTAATTCTTCCTTAGGCTGCAGGCAGCCACAATCTTCACATCTTCAGGCTCCAAGCATCCAAACTTCTTTACAAACACAATCTACTTTTTCTGGGGGCATTCCTATTGTCTTCTGTTTCTTTGAATCTCAGCACTTTTTCCCACGAGGTGCTCTAACGGATGGAGTACTCTTGATAAAAGATGGGTCAAGTGCAAGCACGCTGGACCTCGGTTCTTTATCCTCACCTGCGTGTCGATGTGGGTACACTCTACACATAACAACAAACCAGAGAAGACGGTGAGAGTGGTGCCAAAAAGCTTGTCCCCATCTTGAAAAGACTACCCATTGGTTAAACTACCCATTGGTTAAAGGGTTGGGAAGGGGGTCAAGCACTACTACTACTACAAACACACAACCCCGGCACACATCGACATAGAGGCTCAAAAAAAAGAATGCCACTCTCAACATCTCCTCTCTCCCGAGCGTACCTATCGACTGGAGCTTCGTCTGTCCATCACCCCAATCAAGTGCACGCACGCTGGACCTCGGCTCTTTATCCTCACCTCCGTGTTGATGCTGGTACACTCTACACATAACAACAAACCAGAGGAGACGGTGAGAATGGTGCCAAAAAGCTTGTGGGGTTATGCTTAGCATTGACCCTGCACTGACACAAGGACGGGTTTTTTTACCACCCCCACCCAAAGATGCAACCATGGGAGGAAGCTGTACCAGGCCGGCTCCCATCCGAGTTGCATCACCACAAAAACTCCTTTGATTCTGTTGTGGATCTTCTTTGGCTGTTGAAATGTGTAGGTGGGTCATGAGCCTGCGGCCAACCTAACCCTTAACCTCTCCTCGAGGAGAAGAGGAGGGTCGTTGCGAGTCCATAATGCAGCGCGGATCTGAATCCGTACTCATGCCCTGTCTGCAAATGAAATTATAAGAACCAAACAATTTTAAGGTTGGTTAGTTTTTTCGTCTTTGGCTAATGTGGTTGCCACCCTAGCTTCACTTTTGCAAGCAAATCCTTTTTGTTTTCTGCTGCGGCTATGCCAGGTTGCCACCCTAGGCATTGTCTGAGGAGCCCACCTCTAACTGCTTGGCTATTTTGATATGGGGAGCGGCCCCGATTGATTGCTTGGCTTTTCTGATGTGGGGAGCCGCCCCTATTCTTCTTTTGGCCGCTTTGGGCTGTTAATATTTGCAAATCATGTACAATAACTCACCCGCTTATCTCGCGACGACATTGGGACAGTTGGGAGGAACTTTACTCTAGCCCATTGTCCACTCTAGATATTCCACTTTTACTTTTTACTGGAAAAGATGAACACAAAAACGTTGGAGCGGCAGCACTTACTGGTCAAGCACCCAATTCAGCCCAATGAGTCCAAAGCCAAAGGTCCCATGGCTTGGTCTTTGGTACCCCCTTTTCAGCACAAAGTATTTCAACAGAGACCACAGGACTGGTAAAGAGCGGAGATGGGGATAGGAAATCTGACAAAAGGACGCAGCTAGAGCGAGAAGGTGTTGTGTCAAGATCATCTACTGGAGTCCGTCTGCTAGTTTGGGCCTTAATATCTCAAGATCACCTGCCATGAGTCCTCTGCTAGAGTTTGGGCCTTAGTTCTAGTTCTGAACTGTAGCAGAAGCATGTGATAGGGATTAGCATACGCATAGGATAAGACAGGCCTAGTTTATAGGCCCATGGGGGTCCATGTGGATAGAGCAGGATTATGACTTTTGACATCATCTTTGACAGCCGGCCAACCAGCTGTCCTTCGGACTCAACTCAATGAGCTAGTTGAGCCTGCGCTTCTGAATCTTACTATTAATTCCTTTATAGAGATACACGTTATACTGAGCTGGTGGAGATGCGCGCGGCATGCAGCCCTCAACTCAACAGCTCACTACCACGTGTATCCACTCGGGAGCGAGTGCCATCTGCCATCTTCCTCTCAGACACGACAACAATCTTCATCACCCCCCTGATTGCAAGAACGTACTTGTAGATAAAATATCATAGGCGATCTCCATCGGCAAGATAGATAATAATGATAGACACACCAATTGTGAGATTGCTCTCCCCTGATTGCAACCCCTGTCTCTCGCAACCAGCCAGGAACATAATCATGCTCTCCTCCGATTCCTCGACCTCATCCCAAAAGTCCCCTCGGAAAGTGCCATCTACATGCATCGATCACACGTACCGTGACTTCTCCACCATCGAGTTGCAGATTGATCACCCGAGTGGCAGTGATGATTGCGAGTTGGCCAAAAAGTCGTCATCGAAGCTCGTGAGCTTCCCGATGAAACTCCACCGAATGATTTCCGATCCCAAAAACTCCAAGATCATTCACTGGATGCCTCACGGCAGAAGCTGGGCTCTCAAGGATAAAGCCGGCCTAGAGCAGCTTTGCAAGGAATACTTTAGGCATGATAGCTTTAGCAGCTTTAATCGATCGGTGAATGGGTGGGGGTTTAAGGTACGTGTATTGTATTCACATGCCAATTGATGATTGATGATCATGTGATGGTGCATCTCAAACAAATCATATGTTCGCCCGCTCTCTCCTTCAGCGGCTCAAAGGAAAAGGCCCTGATTACAACACCTACTACCACGAATTCTTCCTTCGCGGCAAGCCAGATCTTTGCCAATTGATGAAGAGGCTTGTCAACCCTGGGAGGAGAATTCCCGATCCTACAAGCGAGCCGAACTTTTATGAGATTACCGAGCTCTTACCTCTCCCTCCCGATGATCACGGGCCTCAATTTGATGCGGGGGAGGATGAACCGTTTGCTGATCAAGCACCTCAGCCTTTTCAGGGTGGGCATGTTCAAAAAAATCTCGCCGTGATGGTACCCAGTTCAACGGGAGGAGTAGGTCTGAGCCAATTTGCGCCTACGGTAGTGCAGCCTCAAAACCTCCACACGGCTTATGTTCAAGGTCAAGCTCATGGGAGCCCTCAGCTTTTCATGCCACCCAACCCGTGTGGAGCTGAAAATCATGCTGGTTTCAATTTCAAAGTCCAGCTCTTTGCGGCCTATGCTTTTCATATTCAGGCTGCTGGCCACCCGTCCGCTCAAGGGAATACCGTGCGCTTTCAGCCGTATGCGCCTCCTCAGCGAGCAACTCTATCCGCGCCCCATCCTTACTCCAACGCCCAAGTCCTTCAGCATCCTGACCGTCAGTGTGCCGATGAACAGCCTAGCAATGGTGCTCGTGCTGCTGTTGACGCTACAAATCATGGTCACGACCTACACCGCATGGAGTACAGGGCTGCTTTCCGTGCCGTTTCATCTGTGTGTTCCATCTCGTCTATGGAATCAGCATCTTCGATGTCGACAATCGACTGCGATGGACTGTTCGAGACTGAAGAAGAGTATGAAGAGATGGATTGTACGCCAACAGCCGTGGAATCGAGTGTGAAACAGGAACTTGAGATCGACTTTGAGAAAGGTGTTGAGCCAGAGCGGGCTCGATCAATTGACTCATTCATGAGTGACGTTCTGGAGAGCGAGGTTAAACCTGGAGGTGCTGATACTTCTATTATGGGGTTGTATCAGCTGGATGGACCTGCCAATCGTGTTATAGAGCTCTATGGATTGGATGAACCTGCTAATTAAGGTTTCAATGCTCAAGGACGTGGACTGTACAACGGGGAACCGTCCACATGTATATTTTCATCGTATCATTGATTACAATTTTGGACTCAACACTCAATACAATGCGTGATCAATAAATTGAACTCGACAAAATGAAAGAGACAATTGTGTCTTGACGAACAAGATTAATGCATCTGACGGTTGGCAAGATTTGATGACTTAGGCAAGAGTACTCATCATTCAAGTCAGCTATACATATTACTAGATAAAATCAAAGAGACCATTGTGTCTTGACGAAACAAAATTAATGCATCTGAAGGTTGACAAGGTTTGATGAGGTAGGCGAGAGTACTCATCATATTTTAAGTCAGTCATACATATTAAACTAACGGGGAAATTGCATATTTATATTCATCTACCTAGATATATTATTATTTTCTTGACATAGATCTGTATAGTTATTTTAGTAAGCATATTCAAACTAGAGGAAATACAGTCAATGCCACTCCTATTGATATATTGGAAGCTCCAGTCAACATCAAAATGCTAGTGATGAGACATGTCAATCAAGTTTTCTGACTTGGGATTTGTTGGAATTAGATGGGTACTTACATATACATTTCCTTTACCTAGGATAGATACATGTGAGCACAAGAGAGTCCCACCTCTAGTTGGCCTCACAGCCAATCATTTCTCTAGCTGCTCCCATGACATAAACTGCTAACCACAACTTTATTAGCAGCTTTACTTCTTTGCCTGTTCAACAACAGTAGTTAGCAATGAAAAAATTTGCAAACAATACTACTAGTAGAGTTACGCGTAAACATATCTAAAGCATTCTTGGTTGGATGTTCTTGAGTCAAGAGATTCTTATCAATGCTTTCACATCGTTGATTCCTACACTTGGCAGTGGTAGCATCAAAGTAGGAATTAGATGTTGAATACAATCCAGTCATCCAAAGTGGCATTCATTTGCAATTCATCCACCAAAGCAGAGGATGGCTTTTATCTCACCATCATTGACAGATGTACCCATTTGAATCTTGCCCAATTCCATCTGGGTCTAATCTTCATACAATTGAGGTGCACCGGACAAATGTTCATCGAATGACACCCACCAATCCAATACATCTGTACTAGTTGAGGTGGAAGTGGAACTCCATCCTCATCCATCCTCAAATATTGTGTGGTGGAAGGAATATCATTATGAGTTTCTGGTTCTCATGAGGTTTGCAAGGAAAAGGAAGCTCTTATGGAATTATGGAATTATGGACCGCCGCCGTCTGGTCGCTGCTTGCGGAGTGAAGGCGGCACAGCCGCAGCAGCAGCAAACTCGGCTGCCACCGCTGCTGATGTTGTAGCAGCAACAGGTCGGCAGCAGCAGCCTCCGCTAGAAGTCCGCTGTTGGCCATTGTTGCTGCCGCCGATCGTTGTGCTGCTGCTGGGTTCATTTGTTGTTGTTGTGGCTGCTGCTGCTTGGCGGCGTGCTGTTGTTTCTGCTGCTGCGGCGGCTGCGGAGCTAAGCTGCCGCTTGTTTTGTTTTGTTTTTTTGTTGCGGCGGAGGTGGTGGCGATGTTGATGTCGAGAGGAGGGCAGCGACAACAACAACTGATAAAGATGCCGCCGCGGCATCTCTCAAAGCCGCCAGTGAAGTTTTAGCCGCTGCGAATCTAATCAGTGACAATTTCGAATGCCTTGCACTGCTTGCAGAGTTTCTACGAGCAGCAGGGTTGTTTTATGCATTGGTATCAACATTTGCAATCTACATTAAGCTACCTACGGCAATGATACAGAACAGTTGCTGCCAGAAATATAATTGTTGAGAAATTAGATGGATGCACCTGCTTGATGAAGGCCTTGATGAAAGGAGATCAGCCCATATCCCAAATCTTTTCTCTCGTCGGGAATGTGCATCATTTGCTTTCAGTGCATCCTCCTTCCATTGCAAAAATGGACAAAGCTGTAGAAATTTTGAGTAAAGAGATACCACAAGAGAGTGGTGCAACGCACGATTTGCTTGAGGTGTTGATAGCTACCATGTCATGGGCATTTCGAAGCAAGCCAGACTTTTCAGGTGATAACTCAGATTGCCGTGCGGACTTGGTACTAGAGATCCTTAGAGCACTATTTGCATTGGATGCAGGAGTATCACCGGAGATCCCAATATTCTGAGAATACAATGACACAAATTGGTGATTTGTTAAAGCGTCCAAATTCAGATGCGAGAGTGTTTGAGTAAACTTGCAGCCGTTGCATTGTTGCTTAATGCTCCCAAAGAGTATGCAGGCTATCTTACTGAAAATGGTGGAATCAAGCCACTGGCTGATATTATGGCATAACAAGTGGCCTTGGTTGTGGTAGAGAAGACAGGCAGTCAAGATGCTGCTGCAGTGGTGCCAATCTTGTTGGTATTGCAAAAGCTTGCTCAAGCCAACTCCGCAGCCTTGCAAACAACCAGTCTAGCCACCCAAAGGAACTCTGCGACGGCTTGGACAGAGTCTAATTTGAAAAAGAGCTGAATGTGAACTCCTTTGGACGTTGTGTGATGACGACCCAATGCAGTTTGTATTGCGGACTGGCTTTGGCAATGCAGCTCACTTCCTTGGGATCAAAGGCTGTGTCACTCTTCCGGCAGGAGTTGAGACATGAGTATACATCACAACTCATTTTATTGTGGTTAGAAGTAGTTAACTGCATTGTATTTACGATAGTCCAGTTGTCTGCTACTTGTTTTGCTTTTACTTTTTAAGTACACTTAGCTCTTCATTCATTCCATTGAATATCTTCCATAAAACTGGATGCTTCTTGAGAATTATTATCCCCCTAATCTGAAGTATTTTGAGTAGGCATATCTGTGAAACCAAAAACATCGCTCCTGTACGTAAACTCTCTTAAGTAGCAGATATGTATATATGTGTCCGAAATCAAAAACTTGTGTCGTCTCATTGATCGACATCTGTCCGTTCGTATATTTTCAACGTCCTGGTGTCAACACGCTGATGTCATCACTTTTTTTACGTGTCACCAATCAGAAACCCCACACAAGTGCATGCAAATCCAAATTTTCTGATTGAGGTAATTGCTTCTCTATCAAAGTTGTCACTTCATTCTGTGAAAGAGGTGTCGAAACAAAGACTACACGCTTTTTCTGTCTTTTTAGTTCATTTTGAACTCGTCATTTAGATTACCATTGTAAGAAAGAATTCAAATGTCCCTCTTGCTTGCTCCCCCTTCTCCATCCCTCTTCTCTCCTCCACTCTTGTCTTCTACATTTTTCCTGTTACATCACCATGACAAATCACCCGGTCGCTCACCATATTATCGACCATACCTCCTCCCCTAGCTCTCACCAAGAGCTTAAACCACCGGCATACTTTCACCATCTCCTCCGCCCATTGTCGACTGTGTTTCTACCGTCGGAGCAGCCATCATGCTCATGGCCATCACCGGTGGTGCATCGCATCGATCTCGCGTTCGAATTCTCAAATTTGCGAGATGTAACTGCTGCTGCTGTCAACCAGACAGCAGCTCC
>JALLPI010000274.1:0-23911 GCA_036939935.1 Cyclotella atomus | reverse complement strand
CTTGAAGAAGCCAAAAATCAAATCCCGCGAAAGCCTGCTCGCCTTGACCCTCCAGACAACCAAAACTCACAAAATCGGCGTTTAATTTTCAACCATAAATTTTCAGTCGGGTTCTTCACCTCTCGCCTCTCGTCGTCTCCATAATTCTGCAATCCTCCCTTCCCACCAATCACAGGCATTGTCCTCTCCACGAACATCTTCACATCAGCACATACGAGTCGTCACATTTTGCTTGAAAAAGCTGCACAGAACCTTTTTGTCGAAACCATGAGTACCAGCGCAAGACGTCGATTGTTGAGAGATTTCCGAAGGTGAGTGAATTGATCGAGCTCGACTGATGAATGAAGCAGACACGCCCAGGGGTGAGAGTGGGCTGGTGCTCGGGCCGTGCGTCCGTTTATTTTGGAGGGATCACTCCCCGCCCAAAAATTCCGAGAGTTGAGGAATTGAGCTGCCAATAGATTCTTTTTCAGTGCGAGGATTGCACGATGTTATTTCATAAGTTTGTCAATGGTTTGAGACAGTTCAGACCATGGGGGAAGCATGCTTCATTGAGGTAGACGAGACTGTATATGATCATATGTTTTACGTGATGACACTCAAACACATTACAGGAGAGGCATTGGATCAAGCTGATTTTGTTTCTGCGGATAGAACTCATTCACAAATTTGACGATTCACCTGATACATTTTTCATCACCCCCAACGCAAGGCTTCAAAATGATCCTCCCAGCGGAGTCACCGGGGCACCCATGGACACGAACATCATGCTATGGCAAGCTGTCATCTTCGGACCAGACGACACTCCATGGGAAGGCGGCACTTTCAAACTAGTACTCGAATTCACTGAAGACTACCCCAACAAAGCACCCCAGGTTCGCTTCCTCACCAAAATGTTTCACCCCAATATTTACAACGATGGCCAGATCTGTCTGGATATATTGCAGAATCAATGGAGTCCAATTTATGACATTTCGGCTATTCTGACGAGTATTCAGAGTTTGTTGTGTGATCCCAATCCTGCCAGTCCCGCTAACTCTGAGGCGAGTAGGTTGTATAATGAGAATAGGAGGGAATATAATCGAAGGGTGAGAGAAATTGTGGAGCAGAGTTGGGTGGATGAAAGCTGAGGATATTTTTTCGGGGAGCAAAAAGACTGGTACTTATGTTTGTTGGGGAAATAAGCTATTAGTACCGAGCTGATTTTTGATGACGATACCTTTGTGCATGATGGTATGATGCGGAGCTCATCTGAACTAAAATGGTTTGTTTATACTGCAGTGTCGATAGTAGTCACAACTTGTCATTTAGTTCAAGATTACATTTACAACATACGCTGCCAATCACAATATTTCAAGTACCTCAAATCAATCAGATGCCTTGACTCCATCTTCCTGCTCTTGCTTCAAAAGCAAAGGCAATGAACCTTTTAGACGATTTAACTCGCTTTCATCCTTAATCAGCTGCCTTGCAGGCACACCATGAATAGTCGAAGCGAATAAAAGAGTCGAAATCTCTATCTGTTCAATCGGGTCAATATCGTTGCGCACAACAGTATTCATAACATCTTTTTCGAAACAGTGTGTAACAGCAACCACCACGTGCAACTCGGAACTCTTAATCGGAAGAGAACCAGACCTGCTGAGTGCATCTAACAGGTCAAATGCTTTGTTCTTCTCGTCCTTGATGTCACTCAAATTGAGCCTCTGAGACTTGAATGGTGCAAGTATATTTTCCTGCCTGTTCCTCACCCAAGAATTACTTGTCTTCAATACAGTTGAGCGTAGAGAAGTATTCTTCTCACTCTTCTCGATAACATCATCAAGAATCTTTGGCACCATAGTGAAATCAACAGCATTGGCATCCCCCAGATTTCCTTGACCAACAGTGCCACTTTTAGCACTTGGATGTTGCAGGTTGAAGTTCGAATCAGTGGCTGCTGAATCAACTGGAGATTGCTGGGATGCATAGCCCGACCCAAATCTGGACTTCTTAGAAGATTCTGCTGTCATTGACGCCATGTTCATGTCTATCATGTCCATCACCATTGGAGGCGATGCTGCCATTGCCATCATGGGAGCTCCTGACGACTTCATCAGGCGCCTTGAACTAATTGCGCCTCTACCAGGAGCAGGCGCAGGGCAAGGGGAGGACATATAATACGCGCTTTCACATTCGCCATCAGCCAGTGCAGTTTGAAATGCGCTTTCTACGGCCATTTCTGTTTTGAGCTGGGCTGCTTTCAGCTGCTTTTCTTTCTCCCCATCAATCACATCCATGACTGCTTTGACGTTTTCTTTCACACGAAATACCTTATCTTCAGCCGCACTTCTCATGTCGCCATTGTAAGAAATAAGATCAGAGGGTACCTGGAACTCAACAAACAGCGTCATAAGGTCCTGAGTTAATTTCATCTCCTTATCAAGGCTATCAGGCGGCAAACCGAGCAATGACTCAAGTTGGGGCTTGATTTGAACAATGGCAACGCCGAACACAGATGACGCCAATTGCATCGAACGGAATGCACGTGCAAACTGCTGTTGTTTTGGTGACAATGACTTTATTGCGTCTTTAAATTCCTTGGCTGTTGGAAGTTCGCTTACAAGCAACGGGATTAGGACTTCATCTTTGTTCTGGACGATTGTAGCATGTTGTGGCTCCAATGTTGTAGGCGCTGTCATTCTACCTAGGATAAGAACGAAAGCTGAAAATTGTCTAGCTCTTGCAACGATGTTGTGATTGGCAGTCTCGTGCCCAAACCTATGCTGCAGCCAGCCATGCAAGACTTGATTTCCTTCAAGCTCTACAAGCGTTGCCGCATTCAAAGGAATGTGGAATTGCGATCCAACGTTTACATATCTAGAATGTGAGTAGATGGACTCAGTTTTTGTACTATCAGCACGTTCAATGCTGAGAAGACCAACGGGGGTATGGTTTGGCCTACTGATAGCATGCGAGAATGGTTTTGGCGTAGGCGACAAAATCCTTGCGTTATTAAACTTGATATATGCATCAAGGTCATCAGAGTTCAATCGCTTCCCTACAGCGGCTATAAGCTGGGTTGATATGGATTACCAATTACGACGTGAGCATCGACAAAACGTTTTTCCAAGAACAATGCTTGCATCTGCTTACCTGTGCCTCCATCATTGATTCAACGTAATCCATACTATCAATATAGTTCTCGCATAATCCAGTCTTGATATGTTGTGTCAACACCACAAGTGCAAATTCTACACACGAAAAGATAGAGTTACTTTCTTCAGAAGGGAATGAATCTGATATTGCAATCATAGCCTTTTCAAGATTTTGAGCATGCTGATGAAGAAGCTTTGACATATCTCTGATAGAAAGGATTTTTTTTGCATCTTCATCACTAAAGCGCCCGCAGCGAAGAGCAATCGTAGAGTTATCGAGAGTTTCGTCACTATTGCTTTGATGATCAGATTCTTCTTCCATCAAAGGCAAGATAGGATTGAAAATGAAATGCTCTTGATGAATTGTATCCAGTCTATCCAACGAACACTCTAGTGGTTTCGTCAATGCCGGATTGTGAATATCCGATAGCTTTTTTGCAATCCTATCAACAAGGATTGAGTTGACATCATCAGACCAGGTACTAAGCTGTCTGGAGAAATCTATGGCTTCGTCAACAGCCTTGTTCCTCCGAGGAGTCTTCGTTTCTTCATCTTCAATATCGACCTTGAACTGCGAAGTGAAATGGTTCGTATCAATCTGTTTGAGAAGCCAAGTTAGAGAGAGATCGTGAGGAGGAAAGTATATGTCCACGTGAATTCGATCTTTGCTTTGAGTAATGATGTTCGCTGACGAGGCCCTAGACTTGATCACTTGCTTGTCCTTCACCAAAGAGCCAGAATACACTGACAAGGACCAGGAAGTTTCAACATTGTAATGAAACTCAGTGATATGTTGTACTGCCTATGGGGTTATTTGGATGCAGCAAGGTGCCTGTTGAGAGTATACTAATCCACGGCAAAAGAAAATCAATGACACATACCTTCGATACTCTTGTGCTCTCCGAATTGCCAAAAATTCCACTACTTTTCGTCTTCGTTTCTTCTTCAAAGCTCCTATTCATCGGTACATCCACGACTACCTCCTTCTCAAATTTGCATTTCAGACTTGCATCGAAACGAAGAGTCGTAGCTTGCGTCTTGTCTAGCGATTTCAATACAGTGCTATTCAGACCCATCTTCTCAAGTACATTGGCGTAAGAGATAACCGCGACATTAGAAGTCATATCAACTAGAGCATATTTCGATCCAAAAGTATGCTCGACATCTCCTGCCAGCTGCGGACGGCGTTCAATCTCAAGCACTCGTTCGATACTTTTTAGAGCATCGTTCACTTTTTTCTCGAATTCCAAGCGTTGAAAGGCAGGCTGTGATCTCATCATGGATATGAAAATGTTTAGATAACTGAAAGATGGTTGTATTGCGTTTGATGAGTGCTATCAATGAATAAGTTGTCCGAAGAGAACCTCTCGCCCCATGCTGTCGTGCTCTCGCTCTTTCTTCGCTTTGTGTCGGTGGGGTGGGTAAGCCAAGCCTTTTTTTGTGTCGCCGGGGTAAGTCATGGGCGGTTCAGGACTGCTTGCCCGAATTGTCTCCCGCCTCCCGTCGACCCGCGACACTCGACCCGCAGCCCGCATCTATCCCCCAATCAAACATCACCCCCCCTTTTCCTCGCTCTCGCTCCTCATGCAGCGTCCTCATACAATGGCGCAGACACACCTACTTGCACTACTTCTCTTCAGTCTATCCTATCTTGATGCAGCATATTCGTTTGTAGCTCCGCAGTCATTGCGAAATGGTTCCATCAAAATCAATAGAGAGGGATCGGCACTGACATCAAGCCGAAGATCAAATAATGATGAAGATAAGTTCTCTCCACAACAACGCCTCGAATCGGTAAAGACTGGTGTGCTCGGAGCATTGGCTGGTGGCATTGCGGCCACTCCATTCATTGCCTTTCACGACATCCCAGCCTATGGATTGGCATCTTGGGAGTTTGATACAGACATGGGGGCCATCGAGGCAGCTCTCTTTGCAATTGTGTATAGGTATTGCGTTCGCAAGAAAGACAACAACGACATGTTGAATATGGGTGTCATTGGCGCTTTTGTTGTGGTCAGGACACTATCTAGAGTACGAGTGCCAGGCTATTGTACTGCAGCTCCATTGGATTGCGGCGATCCAATCGGTTATTTTGATTGGAACATGATACAACAATTGACCTTGAATGGACTGGAGAGCGTTGCTTTATTTGGTGCTGCAGCCGCAGCTATGGAGGTTGCGTATGATCGAAAATGGATCGGAAAGTTTCCAAATTGATCGCCGTGAACTGTGTTAGACACAACGATAACACTGCATAAGGCCAGTGAAATGACAGTTACTATGAAATGTAGCTGTCCCAGCATACGAGTTGAACAATAATGAGTGAAAATTAGCATTAACGCAACACGAATTCAGCCCATGTCTAAATCAGCGTGTAAAGCGCGTACTCCAAATAAAACAGGTCCCAGATGTGTTTGTAGTATTTCTTTATCGATGCCAACTTCTCTGGCTCCAACTCTTTAAATCGAATCAATAGCATAGTTGCCAATGCAGCATGCCCACCAATCATTGGCAGTTTTCTGAAAGATCCAGCCGTTGATAACACGCCAGTGACAATTGCATGGATGTAATTTAGAAGGAGACACAATGTTGCTCCTTTGGCTATCTTTGGCACCCCAATCTTCGTTGCGAAGGTAGAGATGTTGTACTTCTATTCAGTTGCGTGAAATGCAAATTCACAAGTCATCAGATATCTACTAAATATTGAACATAGAGCACTACAGGCACATTCTCACCTTATCGCCTTCCACATCTGGTAAATCTTTGGTGACAGCAATAACAGTAGCAAAAGCGGTCATGAATCGCGCAATGAACGAAACTTTAGGACTCCAAGCAAACGGTGCCCCAATAGCATCTTTTACTGCATAATAGACCCCAAAGTTAAGCAGAAACCCACGAACTGTAGCAATGGTCAGTCCAGCTGCAATTGGATTCCGTTTAGTGCGGATTGGTGGAACGGAGTAAATACCTCCAAGTAGCCATCCCAACATGTAGAGTTTGAACAATACAAGAGGGAAGAAGTTATACCTTTATTGCATAAATTGTGTATTGTTGTCCATTGAGTTGATTTCGACGATTTCCAGAGGTACCAGAACAGTTAGCATAGCTTCATGTACAAGTTTCAACACAATTAAAGATCAAACTTACACAATAGCCGGCCCAACAATCCCACTAAAAAGCACAGCACCCCAAGCCACGCCCTCGCTCATTTCGCCACTAGCAACCGGCAAGAAGGGTTTATTCATAACGTCAATATCCTTGTCGAAAATCTGATTAATTCCGACAATGAATGCATTCCCCAACAGCAGGGCGACCATACCAATCAATGCACGAGGAAGCATCACACTCCAATTGGCATTTGCAATTGCACCAGGTGTATCAACCAACGCACGTATAGTTCCAGCAATGGAGGCGAGGACTGTGCCCCGAATGGTGTGTGGTCTTGTGAACTTGTAGAGGGCTCGAAGGCGGGCTTTAAGGGATCCTGATTGCATTTCGGAGACAGAGCGATTGATGGCGTCTGGGTCAAAGTCTCCTTCTACTGCGCGGAGCGAAGTGGCTGTACGTATTGGTAGCGATTGCGGACGAGAGATACGGTTGATGCCGATCGTTGATTGAAGTGGTATCAGTTGCTGCTTTGTTTGAAGAGGTCTCGCGATGGTAGATGAAAATGAATGGGTTGATTGCATGCCACAACATAGAAGCAGCGATGCCACGAGGAAACGTTTTCTTGACAACATCATAGAAATGATTTGTGAAATCGCTCGTCTAACAGGACTATATCACTTATATGATTCTCTCAACTTTCAACAGTCCGGCAAAGATCTATTAGTATTCCACCTCGCTTCAGACCGAGATGAATTTGATGCAACTATGACCTCCACCTCCAGATCAGAGAGCGCTGATGAGTTGATGAGATCGCTGTTGACTGTTGACTGATTAAAAGATCGATACGGGATCGGGTCGGTGCTGGCGGGTGGCGGGAAGTGAGTCAGTCAAGAAAATATAAAGAAAGAGAAAGAGATAAATTCCATAATAGAGCTCTTTTTAGGTGTCCTCTCACAGCCTCTAACTTCTTTGCGGGGGTTGAAGGTGCAGCAGTAAAAGAGCTTCAATAAAAACTATAATAGGGTTTTCCCAACCCCTTCCACCAAGCCCTGCATCAATATCAATCTCCTCTAGAGCTAGCTCACCACAAACCAATTGAATACAACCATGGAAGAAATCATCCCATCGCTACCTCGTCAAGCGACGAAAGCGCTTCAAATCAACCCATCCACATCACTCACTCCATCGTCACCGTCCATCGAAACATCCTTTGCAATACACGAATTAATCGCCGGTGCAATTGCAGGGAGCGCAGGAATCTTCGTAGGCCATCCATTGGACACGCTCAAAGTTCGTATGCAAATGCTACCCAGCACATCGTCGACTTCGGTGTCGGCTCTCTTTTTCAATTCTCAATATGGTAGCGTTTGGAAGGGCTTGTTGCCTCCTGTTATGATGGCCGGGGTACTGAATGCTCAGATCTTTTTCACTTACGGCAGAAGTACTCAAATGATTAATAGCTATTTTGATATCAGAGATGGAGAACAATCGTTACTACGTGATGGAGTGTGTGGTCTGTTCACTGGGTTGGTATCAGCGTTCATTATGACCCCGACAGAACATGTCAAGACTCGATTGCAGACACAACACAAGTCAAATGTTACTCTATCAAAAGGCTTGAGTGAAGTAATTTATCGAAATGGTTTGCATGCCACACACGACATATACCAAAAAACCGGCATTACAGGTATATACCGTGGCTTTGCCGCCACAGCACTACGCCAAGGCCCAGCATTTGCAGTTTACTTTACAACCTACAACGCATTAAAAGAACATGCTTCAAAGTATGATCAGAACAATTCATTGATAACGTCTATTCTGGCTGGTGGCGTTGCAGGATCACTGTCATGGGCAGTGACCTATCCAGTGGACCTGATAAAGAATCGAATCCAGGCCATGCCTCTTGATTCAAAAGTGAATCATTCCATGGTTGCAATTTCAAGACAGTTTGTTCATGAGAACGGATGGAGGGCATTATTTCGTGGATTTGGATTGACTGTAATACGTGCTTTTCCTGTCAATGGGGTTATTTTTACAACATATGAGTTTACTCTGGAAGCATTAGGTAGTTCAGTTACATGTTGAGCCATTATATTTGTATTAATAATGTGAACAACTACTTGGTTATTGGTTCTTTGTATTCACCGTCTCATCGTGCATAAGTAGATTGTTCACAGACACTACCGCTACTGCTGATTGAGCAAGAGAGACCTCTGATGGATTTGTTCCCGAGAACAGTATTTTTGAATGCATCAAGAAAAGATATTGCGGGTGCAAATCCAACGGAGAGAAGACGTGGGCGAGACGCACGACGGAACAGGAGGAACAAGAAAAGCATGGCAGGCCGCCAACAAAGCAAATCCGCCACCCCATCACGCACCACCACCGATCTACCATTTCGCTGCCACCACAAATCTTTATCTAACTGCTTATGCAGCTCAGCTAACTGATGTATCGAAGCATTTGACTTGAGATTATTCGAATAAGCCAATCTAACATCCCTGCACTTCATTCTGCCGTTGAGCTCAAAAGCAACAAAATACAAAATGAGTGACCATATGACGCATCCACATATACCATTTCACGAATCTATGGATTCGTCATCGCAAACTCCTTCGTTTACAGAAACATGCACCCCTGCTTTGTTTGAGAATCCAACCACCCGTCGACATTGGCGCAATTATAGACGTTTTAGATTCACCGTATCGCCTAGGATCATCCTCCTTGCATTATGCTATACATCTGAGAGAAGTCATGCCTTTTCATCAGGCATACACAGGAGGGTATCGCAATTGACTAAAACGAGCACATCATCATCGCACCGAAATAGTAGCTTCTTCATGAGCTCAGTAGCTGAAAGACCAGCCGAATCAAATCAACCAATGGAACCCAACACCCCGCCACGCCTCTCCGATTTCCAGCAAAGAATGAAAGGACTTATGAAAAGAAATGGTGTAGCTCAAAAAAAGGAGGCAGAGAAACCTTCCAATCTCAAAACAGTGCATACCTTGTTAGATTACAAAAACGAGTTAGAACAGGGCAAGGACACAATTGTTGTGGTTCGTTTTTTTGCTACTTGGTGCAAAGTAAGTGATGTTCATCATTCTATGCTGTAGTAGCTTTTGATTTTACCTCACAACACATGGTTTTCAACTGTAACATTTACTCTAGGCATGCAAAGCCATACAGCCATCCTTCTACAGAATGGCATCTCTGTATCCACACATCACCTTCTTGGAAGTACCAGTAACCAATGAAAATACCAATTTACATCAGGGACTATCAGTTCCTAGCCTACCATACGGGCACATTTATTATCCCAATGCTGGACTGGTGGAGGAGCTCAAGATATCCAAGAAATACTTTCCTAGTTTGGTAAAAATGGTTCGATGGTATGATGTTGGAGCTTGTGGAATAGATGAATATGAGCCACCACTTGCAGATGATGAAGAACGTTAGAAAAGAAAGTAAAATGTAAGTTATTTGTTGCATGAAAATCATGAATAGACTGCTGCTGGTACATAGTGAGTAGCTATTTGCAATAGATAAATAATACATCTGTCCCTGCTTGTGTCTTAAGTATGTTTTCACATTGTCTCCACGTCCTTTTGTCAGCAAGAGCTCAATTCCTTCAAGTTAATCTCGCGTCACTCAAACGACTTCTTCTTTTTACAAACGATCATCATCTCACAATTATCGTACACTCTACGAGCAACCCTTTGGACTTCACACACCATAAGTGCCCGCCTGGACCTGCTCACATTGACTGCTCATAATCCACATCACCTTCTTCTTATGGGCATCAATAACCTTTTTTAAATATACACCAGTGCTAGCTTGCATCACCATGCCACAATCTGCACAGTTGTGAAAGTGGTGTTCATGTGCACCTGGCAGTGTGCATCGTCCAGTCTGCCAGCCGGGACAACGATCGGAGATGGGGATATTCTTGAGAGCCGTGTCTTTGTGCATGCCTCAGCCTGCCCAGGTTTGCTGATGACATGTTTGACATGTGTCTTGCCAACACATGTTGTTTGTTATATTTGGGATGGGGGGTGGTTGTTGGTTGTGCGTGGGTGATTGGGTGGGTGTCGGAGTGTCTGGTGTCGCGTGCAGTTGGCGGATCCTGAGTTCTGAGAATAAAACAAACTATTTACTGTCACAGGTAGTCTCTTGTGCTTTTATAGCAAGTGCCTTTACCTTTTGTTTGCATCAGAGAGGTGATTTCTCCTCGCGTCATTTTCATTTGTTTGTTCTGTTCCGATAGATTCGACAACATCTTCAAGTCAAGAATCCAAGCAACAGCCATTGATTCAGCCTCATAGTCCATAATTCCAAACGACCGATAATATCACATCAAAAGTGTTGTTGTTGAAGCTAGCATTTGCATTTATTGAACGATCAGCAATGGAAGAGAAGAAAGCCGACGAAGACATGACAACAATGGACGAAACAAACAAACCAGCCATCTCAGAGAGCCCATCCAAACTATCATCTTCCTTCGTCTCATACGGTACAAACCTCCACGTCTCCAACCATCCCGTACTCGCACACAAACTCTCCATCCTTCGCTCCTCCAGCACCTCGCCCTCCTCCTTCCGTTCCACTCTACGCGAAATCACCTTCCATCTAGGCTACGAGGCCACCTCCTTACTAACGACGCGAGAAATCCCCCTAACAGTTCCGGGCACCAACCACAGCGACCACATCGAGGCCACTGGATCCAAAATCTCTCAAAAAATCGCACTCATCCCCATCCTACGCTCTGGCCTTGGCATGGTCGATTCCATGCTCGAATTAGTGGGAGATGCACGCGTACATCATATTGGGATGTATAGATCCAAGAGCTTGATGCCCGTGCAGTATTATAATCGATTGCCGAAGAAGTGTGAGGTGGATGTGGCTTATATTTTGGATCCTTTGATTGCTACGAGTGCTACTATTATTTCGGTTGCGGGTATTTTGAAGAAGGCGAGTGTTTAGTGTTTTATTGCTCGTGTGTTGTCAGTTTGTTGGCTTTGTTTTGAGTGCAGGACTTTTGTGACTTCGAGGTCAAACTTGTCATTTCTGTCGTAGAAGATATGTTCCAAAATCGAGTGCTTTCTTCGATGTTACTACTCAATGTTACTTTCACTTTATGGCGAATCGAGCACTAGATCAGCCCTTTTTGAACTGGATTGGTATTCTGTCAACAAAGTAGTCTCGTTTTGCCACACATACATATACCCAACTGTGTTCATGCCATTTATCACTAATTATTATTTGTTGCACCTATTCACTATTCAAAGTGGGGAGTGCCCAAAATCCACGTGATTTCGGTCATTGCTTCTAAACAGGGCCTAACAGAGCTAATCAGTCACAACCCTGACTTGCACATTACTCTTGGCCACATTGACGAAGAACTCAATGCTGATGGAGATGTGTTGCCAGGATTGGGTGACTCTGGTGACAGGTTGTTTGGTACTGGGCCGGTTGAAGAAGATGAGGAGGGATTAGTTCATCCTAGTAAGAGGAAGAGGTCTGGTAGTTTGGCCAGTGAGGCCAGCACTAGCATTCGCTAGATTGAGAGGAATGGCAGTTTTGGATGATGAAAAAGATGGTGAACAAATTTTGAACACTGAGGAGAGAGTCATGGGCTATAAGGATATTCATATAGAGAACCATGTGAATGTTGATACAAAAAGATTGAATGCTTTGATGGAACAGCCGATAGAAGTGCATTAAACTAGTGACTAATGTGTGATACTGCACTTCTTTGCCATTGAGATTTTTTCAATGATATCATCTCAAACAGCTTGGACAGGAAATACTTCGAAATAAAACACCTACACCTCGTAATGCAAATTCTACATGTGAAAAGACTACAGGATCGTACTTGTGACCAAGGCAATGCTTCCAGGACGGACCATACACATGGACCTTGGTAGCAGGTTGATTTGTGCCAGGATCTATGAGCAGCCTACTTATATCTTCGCTAGATTCTGTTCCTGATTCTAAAGCATTGGCAAAGTTTAGTATACCATCCAAGTTTCTTATCTCTAACTTTGACTGCCCTTTGTCATTGAAGTAGCTTGTATCACTTTGTTCAGCGTTACTGTACTTTCCAAGCAGAAATGGATAGTCGTTTAATAGCTTTTGGCTCTCCATTCCAGATCGATAGCCAATAGTGCAGTACAATACAACAGTTGTTGGTACGGCATCGGAATCTGCATCGATAAGATTAGGCAGCACATCTTTCTTGAACTCTTGTAAAGATATTGCACCAGATATCACTGAAACTTTGCGCTCTGGTGTAGATCTCACGTCCACCAACAATACTTTACGACCATCAATATGCCAATCAGGTTTTCCCGTGTCGTCCTCACAATTGTTCAATGAAAGAGTGCCGTTGATTAGCATCTGTGACGATAGTGAAGAGACTTGTGGGAACATTGCGTGGTATTTTTGCGATGTAATGCAAGCCGCAGCTGCTGGCGATGGACTTTCTACTAGATTACTCATATTGGTATATTTCTCATGAAGTGGGGTAGCGATAGATGGAAAATGGATAAATAGATGACATATCTACTAATATGTGTGAGTAAGGTCAATACTAACAGAAGATGAGGTGGGCTAAAGTTCTAAAAGGCATCGCTAAATTCTGTGCCCTCTCTAGAGAGAGCTAACTCAAAACTCAAATTCACCCTATCTCTAAGCTCAAAGCTCAAAGCTCAGCGGCTCAAGCAATCTGTGTGCAAGCATAGGCAAGGCACGACAATGAGATCCGATTTACCATCAGTTTGCTATGTTATTTTTTATGAAGATTGAGATTGCGCCTTCTAAAAGTGATGCTGTACAATAAAGTGAATGATCTACAATGAAAGTCAATCTGAAGTGCAGACCAAAAGTATCCATTTTCAGCCTTCGTCTTTTCATAGCCACCGGCGTCGGCCTCCTTCTCGGCATACAATTCCGTCTTTTGACCTACACCGCTCAATTACCCACCTCAGATCCTCACCGCCATGACCCTTTGCTAATACAACCGCTAAATGAAACGGGGCTACAACACGCCATCCAAAATTTGCAGAAGCAAACCCCCCTCTTCCTTTTTGGCCACACCACCGGCCATTCTGGCAGTGGGAGCTTCCACGAAGCCATGGCACAGCCGGGCTGTCCTTGGGACCTGACAGTAGACAAATTCGAGTATGTCGCCGATGGTGAGAAGGACTGGGCCTATGATATAGATGGCTTTGATAAGAGTTGTGAATTGACCAAGAATGAATTGGTGCCTCATTTGGTGCGTGCCATCAAGAGCAAGGCAATGAAGATGCGATTGTACAGAAAAGAAGAAGCTAGAAAAGAAGATGATGACGACGGCAGTGATGACGATGATGACAGCAACAACGATGTTGTGTCTTATAATAATGCATCTATTGCCAAACAATTGGAGGGTATTGGGATAAACAGTACTGCTTTCATTGATTTAGGTAAGTCATTGTATCAACCACTTTTTTTTGAGTCAATGCACTAGACATGGTTTCACCCAGCTCGACCATTCAAATACATATCGCAGGTCACTTTCACAACACAGGTAGAACATTAGAATGCCTCGCAAAACTTCTAGGCGAACGGTCGGTGTTTGTACATATCAGACGAAACAGATACAGCATAGCCAGAAGCTTTACGCCAAGTCGCAACGAAACATTGAACAAAACTGATTGGCGACTTGTAAGAAGACATAACAAATTGATGAGAAGACAAGGTACATTTGGACCAGATCCAGATGATCATAATCGTGCGGCTTTCCGCCAGAGTTTAGGGTTAAAACGGTTTAGTGGTAGTGCTGACCAAGATGCTGCTAGAATTGCAGATCTAGATGAAATCAGCACCAACTCAAACCGCAGACTTACAGACGAAGAACACTTCATTCCTCGACAAGAACAATCACCAGTAGATGAAGATTACATTGAGAAACGAGTCAAAGCAAAAGGGAGAAAAGCCTTAGAATCAGGCGAAGAGCCAATGCAGCTGTGGTCGGAAGAAAAAGAGAGGAGACAAAAGTCTCGGCGCCGCGAGCATGAAAACACATTCTCACGCATTGCTCGCATACGACAGTCGACCCATTCAGACTCAACACGCTATTCAGCGGAAGATAAGAAGAGAATAATGCAGTCCTACCGGGATATGGAACATGAAAGAACTTTCACGCGCTCCAACCCAGAAGAGAGACGCCGTGCACGACCTTGTCGTGGTCGCAGATGCCGTGAGAAAGCCAACAACGAAACGAAACAAAAGCTGTCTCAAACTCCATGCATTGCTCTAGATATTGTCAATGGTAAAAATGTCAGCCATCCCTCAGTGAGCATTTGTCCTAGATCATCGGAAGGCCGGGGCAACGTTAATTTGGCAGTTGCAAGTGATGATATTTGGGACTCATTGACACCCTTCCAGCAGTTTCTTTGGTATGCTGATGAAATGGAACATCGTTGGTACACACTGCAAAAGATGTTTTATGCCAACTACAACATAGCGCCTGAGTTAAGACGTCACGTACCAGGAGGACACGGAAAGCCGACATTTATTGAAGTTACCTGGGACAGCAAAGATGAACTACAGCAAGGCATAAACTGGGTTAGGGCAAACCTGGGCTGCACTCCTGCGATGTTCGTAACGAATGAGCATCCGCATGTAAAGCACGAGCACGGTGCACTCAACTGTAGTCAATTCATACACGAGGATCTTGAGTACCGAAAGAAAATGAAGTACGGCTCGAAAGCTATAGACATACTGTTTCCATCTAAGTTACCACAACATGTTGACAGTTCAGAGTGTAGAGAGGATAGAGCAGAGCTCGAGATGAATATTCGAGAGTACTCAAAGCTTCACGGCATTCCTTATGATCCAGGTCAATGGAAACTACCTGATGAATAATACCACCATCAACATCTGACATTGTAAATAATATTCCATACGTTACATGTTAACACACTATTTGTACTTTGGCCCAAGAGGAAGGCACCAAAGCACTGGTTTGGCCTACGCATGAGCCCACACATCTTCATAGCGGCCAACGCTGAAATGCACACTGCTGAACACACATACAACCAATAATACTCCAGATCCTTATCGTACTAAGCTAATTTGCAGGCGACGCACATGCCCAGAATTTGAAGTTCCAAGCCGCCGACAGACCGACCTACGAAACACACCACAATGCAACGAGAATTCGTCCCCCCAAATACGAAGTCCAGTGCAGAACGGAAGCAATGCCCCTGTGACTGGGGAATAAAATGCTGCCAATCAACACCTTTTTTGACCAGCAGAAGCACCCGTTAGGAGGCTTTATCGCATTAAATATTCAAACACATGTGGTTTTCTCAATGTTCTGGACTCAATGGTGAAAATATTCAATATACCAGAGAGTAGAAAAGATGACCTCCAGAAACAATACAACGCATGGAAGGAGGACCCCAAGAAAGCCATAATTCCTCGTTTTAATATTGCCAAGTTGCATTAACCAATCGAACTGGTAAGGGTTCTAGAGATAAGGGGGAACGTAAATTGTTATCTTGGACGACTCCAATCACGAAAGAAGAGTTGGATAAGCTAGAATGTTACTCGTATTATCGAAATTCACATCCAGAAATGGATCCTTTACTCAAGTTTGATCCAACTTTAGGAAAAGGGCTATCAACAAATAGGAAGAGGATGCTTGGGGACGCAACTTTGCTCAGGATTGCACCATGTGCAACTCTGGAAGAAGTCACTGAGCTTGCTGCTGATGTACAATATGAGAGTGCCCGGAACGAGCAAACAAAATTGGTTGATATTGTAATGGCTGCTCTAAGATATTTGGGCCAAGAGGAAGTTGAAGAAGTTGACCCGCCAATGGAGCAACAAACACTACACCAGGAGGGAAGCAAATCGCAGGATGACAATCAACCACAGAGAAAGAAACAGAAAACTAGTTTCTCGACCGAGGCCAGTTCACTAAATGAGGAGTTTGTTCGTCAAGTTACCAAGGAGTTCGAAAGGAGAGGGTATGTCTTTGGATTGAACCTCAGAGTAAAGGAGGATAATCATGCTAATTTACCTCCAGATCATCATACACCGCGCTAGCATTACCACTTAACGTGCCATTCCATCCGTCAACAACCCGGCCTACACAATCGGAAACAGAACATTGAAATTACATGTATGCTCGGTTGCTGTCTTTTTACGAAAGAAAAGGTCACTCCAATGTGCCTATTAAGAACGGCAAGTTGTTTAAGTGGACAAAGGCTCAAAGATCACAGTGGAGCACTATGAAGAAAGGAGGAGAAAAACACTAGATGTCAATTGATAGGATCAAAAAGCTGCAGGCTGTAGCTGTAGGTTTTGATAATGAGAGCGGAGAGGTTGGTGGAACTTAGTATTATATTATAACCACTCATATCATTTCTTTGCCTTCCACTTCCACTGTTACTGTGATACTACTTCGTCTTTTGAATGTTGTGTGTTTAATGTTATGCAGTATTTTCTCTGCAAACTTAAAGACAAAGAAAGTCACAGCCAGAACGCCAGGTCAGCTCAACCAAAAGAATGAGCTCTTCAAGAATTCCAGCTGGAATCTTTATGCTCCATACAAAACCATTCAGAACAATGTGACATGAGATTGCTTTTGTCCAGCACAGTGATACGGTCTATTTGTTGGTGCCAAGCAAAGGCTCTCATCAATCTCATTAGATGCTACAAACAGGAGATCCTATCTACCCATATTACCCATATTACTACACACATAACATCACTCCTACCTACCCTACCTCTTCTCTCAAACAAAAGATACCCATTCAAATTCAAAAAAGCGACCCAACGCCCCACATTGACACCAATCTTTTACTATGCTGAGATAGACGTGCCCATGAACTTCAAAGTGGAATATCGTGTAGTGCAGAGAGAGGGGAGGCTTTGGTCCACCTTGCTTTCTACAGCAGCGGAAAGAAAATATTATCACTTGAACTGTTGCACCTGTGAAGTGCTTTAAGAATATGTATGATCAAGACTATGATCCCTTTGGCAGGGGCCCCAAAGGCCACCTGCCCATCTCAACACAGCCGCCCCCGCTGCATCCCCACAGCAGTATTGATGAAACCTCGTTCCGTCCAACATCTGAATGTAGTCAACCAATGTTCCCTGACGCCTCCTTCGATGTGAGCACCAATAAATCCACCGCTACAAGTAGTCACCACCGCCCATTGCGAAGTGCACACATTCCACCTCCACCATTACCACCTAACACACCTTCTATGTATAGATCTAATCCTCCTCCTATGCCGGCATCCGTGCACCGTCACGATAAATTGAGCGATTCTCATGTGCCTCCATCGCCCATGCAAATCGTTATGTCGAGACATTCAGCTTCAACCTCGCATTCAAGAGAAGCAAGAGAGCCTCATTATGAAGACTATTATCCTGATCCAAAAATCAGGCAACGAGATGAAGATAGGGAGGATAGAGAACCGCCACCTTCCAATGGTAGTAGGCATTATAACGACGAATATGATCAACATTACCATCACGAAAGATACCACGGCGACCATCACAAAATATGTGATTACGGATCCAACAGAGAAGATAACAGAGATCAGCGTGTGGCACATCACTTGCCTCACCAATATAATAGTTACCAGAGTTTTGAGACTCAGCATCGTTGCAATTGTGAGAGCTGTCGTCGCAAATTGCACCATGATGAGAGCCAATATTATATGAGAGATGGGCATTCACGACCATCATATCATCAACAGGATGTGAACGACAAAAGGCATTTACAAATTATGGACAATTCGTTTCATAATGATGGACAAAGGTCAGGCTTCAGCAATGCGGATAATCAACGTCAGCACGCACGTCACAGTGATCGATTGGACGGAAGACGAGACTATGCCCATGAGAAGCTAAATGCATATCGTAAAGAAGGGCAATATGGTACATCTTATGAAAAAATGGATCAATCTCATCACTATGGTTACAGCATGCATGGCAGTGAAAGACTTAGTCCGCCACCCGAGTCGCCACTATCACCCATAACATTTGATGAAAGAAGACATGGATGGAGTCCAAAGTCTGACAATGCAACATTGCATGCAGACACGTTTCAGGTGCCACATTACGTTGCTGGTGCATCATCACATGAGAGAAAAGAGTACGCGAGGCACAATGATTATGACAACAGGTACCGTGGAGAGCCTCTGTATAATGGTGAAGCTTATATCAACCCAAGAGGTACAAGTTTTGACCAGGCGAGAAGTGAGATGAGGCAGTTTGGAAACAATAATGATAGGGCCGATGGTCACATTCCAACACATGTATCATATCAGTCTCATGACTCAAGACAGGAGCATCATCGGAGCAATACTTCTCCAGACAGACGTGATGATTACAGTGGTTCAACAATTCCAACCTACTCTACTGTAACTCCAACAAGAGCATCTAACTCGCCTCACCTAAATCATGCTCGACATGAAGCCAGACCGAATCTTAGGGTTGACATTCCAATATCACCAAATGTTCTTCCAAATAATACTCAACCACTGGCATATCATCAGCACCAGCCTCCCACAGGACAACCCAACACAAGTCGAAGCAGTGGCTATTATTCTGTCCCCACCTCAAATAATTACAACCACCCACCCAATAGTACTCGCAGCTATCCAACGAACCAATCTCAGAGGACACAAGGAAGGGTGGCAGTCGCTGAAAGAGAACGTGAGAAGTCAGAGGTGAGGCATCAGCTGCTTAAAGAGATACATCAAGCTACTGATATGAGGAATTCAGCACTAGATGAGAATGACAGAAAGTTTTGGGATAGACAAATTGCCACGCTGAACGAATCCTTTAAACATCTTTAATCGTGATATTAAGTGAAAATGTTATCTGTTCATTCTACCTCAACTCCGTATAACATTTAAACCAAGCCTGCATCTTTGGTCCAGCTTGCTTTGCCAGTGTGCCTTGTAATTTCACATCGACCATTGGCGTATTTGCCACAGCCTTTCATAGGCACCGCCCTGGCTAAAACTTCCCGACCAATGATATTCATAAATGTTGTATTCCAATCTCCCAATGGAAGCCTTTGGAACAATTCACACGGCAATGTATGTACATCTTGTAAACTACCATTGTCATGAACATATACATTTCGAAAACGAGCAACAGCATCTCCAATCATTTTTGGCCCTGTCGATGACAACACAATACCATCTTCAGATCTCTCCATCGTAATCTCAATAGTTAGATTCCAAAAAAAATGTCCCGGATATGACGCTGTCATCAAACTGTTCTGCCAAACTTCATTGTATCTATAAGGCGATTCAACAAGTCCTACTCCATCTGGTATCAGATATTCAAATTCATTTGCATCGGATGCATGAATTGAAATGTCTGTATCAGCATAGACTCCACCAAACATTGATAGAATGAGGTACCTACATGAATCAACTCTTTGAATATTGTGTGGAAATGAGTTGTATGTACCCGAGAATGCAGGGAAGTGATGCTCTACAAGACTTTTGCACGAATCATCTGACCAATACACTGCTCTCCACGTAGAATTATCAGACTTAATAGTTGGATACTCTTGAATTGGTGATGATATTTGCAAAACTTCGAACCATGTCTTGGTCTGCTCTGTCATTTCAAGCGTTCTACTTTGAAAGTGTAATAATCTCGGAAGGTCTTGTGGCACACTCTCTCTTCTAAACTCTTGAAGCACCTGGCATGCATCTCGACTTGTTACATTAGAATATATGGTGCCAAAGCTCACGGTTGCAATTGCCATAATTAACAAATGTGATAGAGCTTTAACGAAGTGCTTTCTGCTCCATCCAAATGATACCATTTGGAAGTTTTGATTTCTATCGAGGTTGCGATCATGAGCAACAGCTGTTGGTAATCCACCAATATATCGATGTCTAAGACGCATGCCAATATTCTAAGTTCTTGTCATCTGCGGGGCGGCACAAGAAAATTAAAGAGAGGTATTTATTGGTATTTACAACAAAAAATAGTGTTGTCACCTGTCGTGACAATCTGATTAAAACAATCCGTTCCTCGTTGTTACTAAGCTATGACAGCCAATGAAACAATCCACCGCCCTCGATCAAAGTTCCGTCTACCTTCTCCAATTGAGAAAGATGGGCGCAGTTCACGTGTTAATCCAGCCAGCGGCGATGGCATAAGCTCACAATCATCATTGCTCCGCCCTCCACCCAGATTCAACGCCAAAGACTCTGGAATCTCAACTGGCACCGATAGCAATGGTATGATTAACAGCAGCCGCGGGAACTCAATATCTTCAAATAACGTCCCAGGAAGACCGCGCAGACGTCCACATCCACAGGCAACAGCATTCGGCAGCGACACACGAGTTCATCCTCCCATTGCAGAGGATGCACCGTCTACCAAAGAGCACTTGACTGCAAATCAATACAATCTACCTGTATCAGCAGCAGTATTACTTTGGTATCTCTTGGGAGTTGTGTCAATCTCCTCGTCCAAAGTGTTGCTTTCTACTCATGGTGTGCCACCTTTGCTGTTGACGCTGCAGCAATTGATCATTGGCGTTACACTTCTTAGAACTTTATTATTCTTTGGGGACAGCATTAATAACAACTCGAGCACTGGAGCATCTACGGATGGACTGCGACCTATACCTATGCAAAACTATAGCCTTGTTATTGAGGGATGTCCCAGCGGAGAAAAATGTGAAATTGGACAGGCCAATCAAACAGGCCTTTGCCCTGGCGAAATTGGCATTGTATCATCAATATTTGCAATCATACTGTCAAAATTGAAATTTGGGGTTGACAATCAAAGACCGCATATTGATCTACAACTCCTATTGTCGGCATTGTACTTCACACTTGGATTCTTATTCACCAATTATGGATTTAGAAGTGGGTCGGCTGCATTCGTTGAAACAATCAAGGCGGCTGAACCAATAACCAGTGCTTCGGTCGCAGTAGCCTGGGGCATAGAACAATTAAGCAAAGAAGAAATTGGTGGCTTATCTGGGATTGTAGTGGGTGTCATTATGAGTACTGTGGGGCAGCATGCACCAAAGGCCGAGACAAACAATCGGCAATCAACTTCTATGGCATTTTTCATTGTCATGATATCCAATCTTTGCTTTTCTTTTCGTGGGCTTCATCAAAAACTATTTCGAGCTTCACCGCAAGGAAAGGCTTCATCTGTGAACGATCTGAATTTGCAGTTCAGGATGCAGCAGATTGGTGTATTGCTGTTGATAAGTCCATCAGTACTTGGGTATGGTATGTGGTTCGTCCACATACCAATTACTTTCAATACGGGAAAGATTCTACAGTATGTTCCACTTGCCCTCGTTAATGGTATTGCGTTTACATCGTACAATTTGGCAAGTACGTATGTTTTGACGAGAATAACAGTAGTTCACCATGCTGCTCTTAACTGCATACGCAGAGTTTTTGCGGTGGTCGTTACTTCGGTAGTATTTGGACTGTCTATAAATGCGTTGCAACTATTGGGAATCGCAACATCTGTTGGTGGGTTCTTTTCTTTCAGTCATTACAAGTTGAAGAAGGGACGGAAAGAGAAGAGGAGAAGAGATCTCAGGAAAAAGTATGGGGTTGTTTCATCAAAGAAGGTGGGTAAAGGCTGGTCTGATGAGAAGAAAGAATCTGATAATGTAGTTTGAGGCACAATGTAATCAGTTTAATACAAGCGTTAATTTATCCAGCATTGCATGGTACCAAATCGCCATTGGGCACAAAATTGTTTGATAGCTTGTCATTCCAGCTTGAATCGTAAGTGTATAACATATCTAAGTAATTCTCCAAAGTCTTGACCGCAGCACTGGCCAACGCATCAGCAGTCATGGAAGATTTGCACCATTCATTAGCACGCCTAACAACTTGTTGCATCTCATGTTCATGCTTGACATTCAAGACATACTCCACCACCTCTGTGACATTACTGATGCTTGCTGGAATATAGTGCACATATGGTCGTAGTTCTTTGTATGATTGTTCTACGAAGTCTGGCTGTATTTTGATCACAACGGAGTTGCTGCATAGTAACGTATTGAACCTTGCACTCCAAGTATTACCGTCAATGTCAATTATTGCTGGAAGTATCCATTACAAGAAGAGTGAGTGATCATGCCGTTTGCTCAACAAATACAAAAAAAGGGTGCTATGCTTACCTTTGTACTTCATCATTTCATCTAACGGTATGCTACCTTCCATGAGCTCTCGCACGTGGCTCGAAGTTTGTGTTGTGTCTTCGTACTTTCCAACAAGCTTATGGAAAGCTGCGTCAATGAAACGACTCTTTCTACCCTCTTCGACAAGCTTGACTCGAGGAATTTCATGTGAATCCAAGTGCCCATATAATCCTTTGTTGAATGTAGTAGCGCCTCTCCAAACTGCCATGTTGAGTTTGTCGCGCCATGGATATTCTACGTTGTTCATACGAAACGTGCTTGCCCAGTATTTTTCATCTCGTTTTGCTTTTTTATCTGCATCTCTCCAAGCTTTATATGATGGCATTCCAGAAACTGCACACCAGTTGTCATCATTGTGTAATGGCATTGACCAAGCAAGACGTGGAAATGAGTACTTGTCGTATTGCTTGGCTGGATAGCATCCGTTGCTATCGTCATGTTTGATTAGTACTGGTACAAAGGTTGATGAATTTGTCGAAATCTGATCCAACAAACTATATCTACCATATTCTTTCTGCTGCATATTGTATATATGTTGGCCGAGCCCTTCTCTTAACATCTGCACATAATACCTGGCGCGTGAAAGATTGTTTATCTGATCGTTTCTGCAGTATACCTCCCCACTCTTGATTAGTAGTGCTACAAAGTTTGAGTAGGCGCTTGGATTATTGAATATCTCGAGAAACTGTGGTGCAAAATTGTGTGTAGTGTCTCGTATATTCTTTGTTACATGATCGGCAGCATCGTATTTCTTTGTTTCCATTTGCACCGATTGGGGTTGCAACAAATGATCTGGATTTGGGGCTACATTGGCGACCGAGATCCCATTTCGATATGATGATAATGAGATTGATATTCCTCGCCTTAAGTTCACGGCCTTGTCAATCATAAACGTTGAATATACCATCAAGAGTGAGCAGTAGGCTATGATCCGGAAGCCTTCTCGTTTCGAAGACATCATTTACGATCAGCGAAGCAGTAACTCAGAGCAACAGGAAGATTGGCTGTGTTTGGTGGCTGATTGATATTGCATTACAACGTTGATTCGTTCCAATCATCAAGCATAACTAAGGCTTTCCAGATAGTGAGGCTTGTGTGTTGCTGATGGTTTACTTCCCGCTGCTGCTACATATTTTTGGCGTAAAAAATCCAAAACAAATTTTTTTGAAGGTATCCTTTATCCTATTTATGCCCCTTATCTATCACAACGGGGCGTAAGTTGCAGGTGGTACATACACCTACGTAAGTCATAAACCTAGGAGAGGAAGGTCCCCTCTTCAGAGAGAGAGAGGAGAGAGGGTACAACTTCCAACGTTGTGTGGGGTTTGGGTGCAGATATTAGCATACAAATACATACATGTCTTAGCACTCTCAACTCTAGAGTGTAAATGAAGCTGTGGGGAAGGAAAGGCAGGACTCAAACCCACAGTTTTTGTAGCTATGCTAA
>JALLPI010000273.1:0-24007 GCA_036939935.1 Cyclotella atomus | reverse complement strand
TCGAGGAAGTTAACCTTGAGCAACTTCAAGTTGAGTTTCGAGTTGAAGAAAAACATCGAAAATGACCGGAACATCTAAGAACTTCCGGCGAAATTACGGTTCGGAACCTAGTTCCGGGAGCTAGACCGATCTCGGAATCCTGCCGGAGTTTGCAACCTAGCCCACACATGTGACAGCACAATTCATCCACCTGTTTCTTTGCAAATTGCAAATTGAAGGGGCTGCAATAAACATCACATCATGCTTGGTCTGCCTGCTGGCACAGCAATTCTTGCTCCCATTCACCCTAGAGCCTAGAGCCTCATCCACTAGCACTAGCACCCTCAATTGCATTTGCCATCGCTCCAACTTCCCACAAAATTCCCAGGAGAGAGGCACCAAATGTTATCTCTAACTTCATTGAGGATAGGGGGTCCAGCCCAAGTCCCAACTCCCAAACTCCGAATCTCCTTTTGATATCAATATCGAATCTCGAGAAAATTAATAACAAGTTTAATACCAAGTTGGAGGAATTCTCAGGGAGATAAGTAGAGGTAACAATACTTATTAGATCACTAATCCTGATGATCCCAATGTAGAGACTAATCATACGACCTTGTGCTAAGCATATTGCAGTCTCTGGGAGTATTAGATTTAGATAAAATCATGGCTGTAAACACTGTTTGGTTCAGAATGAAATCTGAGGCAGATATGGGCTGTTAGAAGCTGTTTTTTTGCACATTTCATCATGACTCACATTCATTATCATGGCACATTGGACCCTTCATGACTGAAACACTTTTTGGTTTGAAAAGTGAAATGGTGTGGCAATGACAGAGATGGGCAGTCAGGTGCTGTATGTACATCAAGAACCAAAAACCAAATGAATGAGCTCAACAGCAGCATCAGATATGGTGTCATTGCTGTAAACAATGTTTGAGTTGCAGGATGAGATTTCGTTGCATAGTAGATTTGATCTTCAGCAGCTTGAAATTGAAAAGTGACATAGCATGGCCCAAATGGGCTTCCAGGAGTTGTTTCAGTTTCAGGCCCACCCCTTGCCATGCGACTTAGATGCATTTTTGTGGGAATATATGAATTCGTTTCTCCTGCTTTTGTTGACACTGTCCCTTCCAATATAGGTGTAAACGCAGACAGAGATTTGTGGTCTAAAACTGTGAAGTTAGCAACAGGTACTTATGAACAATAGCAGCTTTAATTGAAATAGGCCCAAGCAGTTTATTGTTCCGCAGATGTCCCGATAACTCCAACTTTGAGCAATATCTAGTTTATGTTGCCTCAACTGTAATCAAAATGACCTATGTGTCTGTGATTCACTTGAAATATGCAGATCTGACTCGTGACATAGCTGTCACCTTCTCATGGCACACGCAAAGCAAGATACACGAGATGCACCAATTTGATGCTCAAAGGCAATCTGTGTTTGAGTTGTGGCTCGTGGGATCTGTCACTGTCATGACTGTAAGCACTGTTTGAGATTTGGTTGAAATGACCAAAGATGGGCTCTCAAGAGCTGGTTGCACATGTTATCATGAGTCGTTGGTCACACATATGGTGATGTATTTGGTTGATTCTAACATTCAATGCGTGATGCCAATCTATGCCTTGGCTGTCCGATGACCCAGATGTGCAAGAGTACAGAAACTCTGACTTGTAATGCTCTCTCCCATTCTCGAATGCCTTGTATTGACATTGATCAGTATTGCAAATTGCCTCAGTAATCCTCAAAAAAATTACAATGGACAAGATCCATATGAATTCAATTTTCAAAGATATATCAACTTAGGCAAGAGGAGCAAGGAGAAGTATAAGGGCATATCTGATGATACCGGCAATTCAGGAGTTTGTTGGTTAGCCATAATATGATATAGCGTGGCTTTTTCACGAAAAGATAGAGAAAGGCATAGAGAGATTTTAGTAATTTGAGCTGGATAAAGTTGAATCTAAATTGGACAATTAAATTTTCAATTTGTCATATTTTTCACTGCCATGAACCATAATCTTTTATAGTGTAAGTAATGGGTCCATTGAAATGGACAATGTATTTTCATTTAATAGGCTTATTTCAAATGTTTTTTTGAAGTAGTAGTGTACGCCATTTTGTCACAGCAACCAGCACACTCCATCTAGGTATACAAGTTTTTCAATGGTTGTAACCAACCCCACCCATAAAAGTCCTAGGATTCGGCACCTCCCCATTAAACGTCGCATCTCTAAAATCGAACCCCGGATTCTCCTCCTGAAACCGTTCCAGCATCATAGTGCGTTGCATCTCCTGCTTCACAAAGGGATCTACGCTCTCTTGAATTACAGTGTTTGATTCATTATTGTTTGCTTTGGCATTAGCTCCATTGAGCACCCCCTCCCAAGTTTGACCACGGAATGCCTTGACTAATATAATTGTGATGATCCCATCGTCTAGATACCAGCTTGACTCTTTGGTTTTGACCTTATCAAATGTATTTTCGTCGATGAAGAATCGGTCGTGACCTTTGAGTCCTACCTGGAGGTGATTCGCATCTATATTGATTATGATGTAGGAAGCGGGAGAATGGGACGGTAATGGAGGAGCCGTGATGTAAATTGTCACTTCTTCTAGTGATTGTTCCCACTCGTAGATAGGTTGGTTGTTGTGGGAAAAGATGTAGCGGTCGGGGATGGTGGGGTGCTTTTTTGTCGTGCCTCGTGCAACTTGTGAGACTGTTGCTGCCGCTGCCGTCGCAGGAGCGGGGGATAGATCAGCGGCGTGGTCGCTTTCGTCGCCGCTGTCGATGTTGTCGAATTTTGAGTAGTCTATCGGTTTGCTCATTAGAAAGCCAGATATGCCAAGAGTGAGCGAGAGGAGAGGGACGAGGAGCGAAAATGGGACATCTTTGCTTCGCGCCATTTTTTGTGGCGATGGATTTGATGCCGATCTCAAAATTCAAACGCAGATTGATGCCAAGCTCAATGATGATGCCCTTTCTTGACGCAATCACAAGCCCAACACTGAATTCAACGCAGAGGGAGAGCTTACAACAAGAGACACCCTCAGCCAACTTTTGATCAGTGTTTGACTTCATCGATTAGAACCGTCCAAAGCTCATCGTCAGAAGTGCAATTACAATACATTTCATGAACACCCTATCCACAATAGACGGTCGGGTAGTCGACGACGACTCCCCATCCAAACCACCTAAGCCCGCAATCAAATCTCGCATGCTCTCGCGAGCACTCAGCGTGGGACGCAGCCGCGTTCCTCCCTCGTACAAAGACGCAGAGCGCTCGTTGTCTCCCCCTCCTCGCAAGTTTCAGAACAATCGCGATCTCAGCCGCAAAGACCCAGATACATGGGATGCACGTGAAGAGATGGAACCGAGTACCAAGCCTGTGTTGAATAGGAGTGAGTCTCATCCGGATGATGCCAGCAGAGACGAGGCTAGTGTGAATAGTGGAGAAGCCAAACCGGTTGTCAGGGAGAGGACGAATAGGAGGTATATCCAACGTGCAGCTTCTACAGGTAGGGCACGATCCACAGGTCGAGTCCGTATTGAGTCCAGGCCTCGTTATCGTGATCAGCCCAAGCCTCAAAATCGAGAATGTAGAGATGATCCATTCGAGAGACAAGTGACAGTTGACAACTCGGAACTCGAGCCCAAAGTTTCATTTGCCATCCAGACCGGAATTCAGCCAAATGTATCTGGATTGACTGCCACTTCTCCACGTGCTTTACAAAGTGCAATGAACTACCAGGCTGTGAGAGATGTGCCACCTCCTCCTTCACCTCAAGTGCACTCCGTTCCTGTCACTCCCAAGAACCGTCGAGAAGTCTCTGGCTTCCACACTCCCCCGTCTCAATTTGTAAAGAGTTACCAACCTGATCAGATGAACATTCAGAGTCAAAACACGGCTCAGCATGCTGTTGCCAACACCCTACCTACAATGCCCAACCACAATAACCAATCTTGGCACGAACAGGCACGCAAAGATCAAGCACGCCAACGTCTCATGGAACGAATGAAGGACATTGATACTCGAGTCAAGGGCCGTCGAGGAGGTACCAAGCCTTGGGAGGTCAATAACCGTCCAAACACTCATGTATTGGATGGTGTATCTGATCAAGACCAATCCAAGCTTATTGTCCCGCCATTGATGGACGAAGATGGTGTATGGAGAGATCCTGTGAGTTCTAGCCCCGGTGTCGCTTTTGTTACAAGTCCTACCAATATAGCCTCAAGCAACTACGATGATGGCGTGGTAAAGTCTCTTCAGTCAAGAATTGAGTACTACAAGACTTGTCTAAAGAGCAATGAGATGAAGTTGGACGAGTTGATTGACAGCGAGAAGGAATTGCACGAGATGTTAGAGAATCAACAGAAGGAACATGAGCAGCAGCAAAAGCAGGATGCAGAGGCTCATGAGAGGGAGATGAATGAAGTCAACCAGGCTATGGGAGAGGCCAAGTCGGCTATTGATGCATTGGAGTCTACGATTGAAAAGTTGAATGAGGCATCCAGCGAGAAGGACGAATGCATTGGTGAATTGAAGGAGAAGCTGGGGTTGGTAGAGTTAGAGCTCAAAGAACGTATCATAACGAATGAGGAGCGTATTACTGACTATGAGGAGAAACTTACGGGGCTCAAAAAGAATGTGAATGAGCTCAAGAACACCATCGCTCAGAAAGATGAAAAGATATTGTCGACAGAGAAGAAGATCAAAGAACTTGAACAACAAGTTGCCAAGCTTACTGATCAATGTCATAAATCAGAGGCTGCATACAAATCTACCTGCGGTATTGTTGAAGAGAAGGAAAAGCTGCTTGCCAAGACTGTGAAGGACATGGAGCAAGAGAAGAATGATCTAGTTTTCAACTTTGAGCAGTATCGTGGCGATCTAGAGTATAAGGTGGAAGCAACTACAGTACGGATGGAAGCACTTGTCAAAGAAAAGGACAAACTCATAGGATCTTTGAATAAGAAGATTAACTTGCTTGAATCCAGCTTGACTGAAAAAGAAGGCGAAGTGAAGGAGAATACTCAGTGGAAAATGAGGCATATTGAGCTCGAGGCAACCTGGATGGTGAAAGAGAAGGAGCTGAATAACAATATCCAGACTTTGGCCATGTCAATGGCCGAGAAAGATAAGGATCTCGACAATGTTAAGCGTTTATTGGAAGAGGAAAAAAAACTCAAGGCTGCAAGTGATAAAATGATTGGTGCCATGAAAAGGGAGCTGAGCAACTACCAGCAGGAGTTGATTGATGAGAGGAGAAAGCAGAATGAAGCACTGCTGATTGCACAAACACTAACTCCTAGGTCTGCTGCCAGGAGAAAGCACCACCACAAGTCTTCCAGACGTGAGCCGAGGCGAGAAGATCCACCAGCAAGTCCACGTACAAGCCAGGACGTAGTGCGCCAAGCTGGTTATGAAAGGTCACCGCGAAACCACCCAAGTCCTCGTGTAAGTAATGGTTCACGCCACTCTGGTTTTGAGAGATCGCCTAGAAACGGCCACTCCAGACGTGAAAGATATCAGGTTCAGGTAGAAGAAGCATTCAGTACTGATTATGAGTCTACCGATTCCATCTTTGACTTTTCGTCTTAGAGATGCTCATGTAGCTTGTTGTTTGAAGTACTTACTGCACACTGCTCACATGTGAAGGAATAATAATTTAGCATCATGTTATTAGGGCAGACAAGTGCTCAAGTTAAAATTGTACAAACAGAGTTCTCACAATAAACCATGATTGATCCACATAATAGCTTATCACTACTCAAGAGTGCAATGAACAGAAATCATATTATAATCAGCTCTATAATAATTTCAATAACTCGATTGACCAATTAATTAGCTATACATAATATTCATATTGATTCACCTAAACTCCTCACGAACATTTCCACATTATACACTTGTCAGCCTACAACATACAAACCAACTACACCCTAACAGCTTATCAAAAGTTCAATGAACAAATGAAAAGAAGTACTTTAGCTTTGAGTAGATATAATTATTTCATTTCAGGAGCAATAAGTTTTATGTTAACTCTATTGACCACCTGAGCTATACAAACATAATATTGATTCACCTACACTCCTCACAAACATGTTCACATTAAACACAGACCAGCTACCATGCACCCAAAACAACTCACAATTCCAGCTCTCTACAGAGATGCATTCTACAAAACCGTCTTTGCAAAAACTTGACTCTTTCTCTTCTCAACATCTCACAGACACATCCCACACACAAAAAAGACCAATCTATCTCAACCAACTAATTCTTCCCCTGAGCAGTCAACCACTCCACAACCTGATCCAAATTCGTCAAATGCAAAGCACTAATCGGCAAAACCATCCAAGGCGTCTCCATAACATAATTCAGCTGCAACTTCTCAATCAATTCACTCTCACCCACATGCGGTTCTATATCAATCTTATTCGCCAAAACAAGCAGCGGTGTCGATCCGATACTCCCATCATCTAACAATTTGTGCAGTTCCTTTTTAGCGGTGGATAGTTTGGTAGGAGCCGCAGCATCGACGACAAATAGGACAACATCGCATCCTTTGCAGTATCGACTCCATTCGGAGCGGTATTGGGCTTGGCCGCCTATATCCCAGCATTTCATTTGAATACGGCCTTTTTGGAAGACTTTGACGTTGAGGCCGATGGTGGGGACGGTTTCGACGGGTTGGCCGTGGGCCAGGGCGTGGAGGAGGGTCGTTTTGCCCGAGTTTTCGAGGCCGATGACTACCATGTCGAGTTTTTTGGTGAAGAATACGTCGAGGAGTTTGCGGAGTACGTTTCCCATGGTTGCAGTGTTTGTTTTCTTTGTTGTGGCAATGAAACGGAGTGGAGTGGGTGCACGAGATTTGTGAGTTTGGGCTGGAGAGATGGTTTAGGCGCAAATGACGTTAGAGCAGCAGCTACCACACGATCAGCTATATGCTATGGCAGCGACAGTTTGCGATTGATGGATCCGCACAGTGCTACAGCGGCAGCGGGAGGCAGAGATGAACACTTGAATTGGAAAGTGGTCGCTTCGTTGTGCCAGGTTGTGCCGTCGCGGTCTCTCTTCGCGTTAACGGTTCAATTCATAAATGGGACTCCCGAAGAATCGAATACCGTCCAACCCCATTTAATTTGGGGTTTCGACCCGAGTAATTGCCGTTCAGCGTTCAGAGGCAGGGAGACCATTGGGGGCGCTGCGTACCATCAGCAAACTTATTCAAAAAGGGGCGCAACAAACAGACCACGAGCGGTCTCACTTCTTTCATGTCAAAATGCCAATGGCGGCTCCCTGCCAATAACAACTATTGTGTCGGTTGTCCTTCGCTCCGAAGAGCGATCGCTCCTGCATTGTCTCTTCGGAGCCCCAGCTCTGGACCTCACCTCCAATCTCTCATCCATCACATTAAATTATACACACAAAAACATATAATCATGCCGCACGAAGATCACGACCCCCTAACCTCCCTAGCATGTCTCGTATCCGCCACAATCCGCGACAAAGTCGTCCTCGACCAAATGAACGAAATAGCCGCCTTAAAATCTCAACTTGCATCCACGCGACTCGTCGAAATTACCGGTCCCGCCGGATCTCCCATTCTGGCCTCTGGATCTCTCGCCGACGGAGAGTTTAACACCGAGGCATGCGATGAAGATGGTGATTGTGGTGTCTTGTGGTCCGTGGGATTATATCATAACACAACTTCTTCTAAAAACATGGGAGCTGTGCCAATGCATCAATTGGCCAATATCGAAATACGAATCGGGGGTGTACTCTACGCTACCTCTGATGATATTGATGGCACTAAAATAGCCTTGGGGATACGAAAGGGTAATACATTTGATATCCAGGAATCATCCTCTAGTAGTGGTGGCATCGACAAGAAACAGAAGAAATGCATAAGGGGCATGCATCGAAGTGCCGTATGCGAATTCACCAACTTGGCATATCTCACATTTCACATGACAAATTTTCCACGTGGGGAATGGAGATCGTTACGATCGTTGAATATGCACAATCGATCGATTTCCATACGGAATGAGGAGCGGGCGGAGTTGGGTGAAGAAGAGGAAGAGGAGAGTGAGGCCATGGATATGTATTCTTATATTACCGAACGGTTGGCGGTGCAACATCCAAGGCAGATGTGTGAGATTAGCAGTGTTAGTTTTTGTGTGGAGAATTTGAAGGATGCTATTGGAAGTTTGAGACGGGGAAAGGAGTTTGAGAGGGAGAAGGAGAGGTATTTGTATCCCTGTTGTACGGTGTGTCCCGATTGGTAGATGATTTTCATCTATTATGATTTCTGTGTCGCCTCTATTATTTCGAACAAAGTGCCAAATTCAAACTGTGAATGTGCAAGATTGCACCGGAAACGTTGCGAGTCACCGGCTAATAAAAAGAAGGTGCAGTATTGGATAACTGTACCTAATGAATGTTTATCTTAAATAACATGTCCAACCGTTGCACAATGGTGGACGTTACACGGACCTATATGCAAAGAGACACATGATGCCAAAAATTAATGCGAAAGTTGACCTGAACATGCCTGATGAGTTCCATTGCTCATTCAGAGACAACTTCTGAATCAGACTGTTTTTAGTTGACAGATGAAGATATCATTTGAAGATATGTGGTATTCGATTGGCTGAAGCAGAGATGTTTATATTCTAAGTAGATATAAATATGTTGTTAGCACAGGTGTCAATGCCAAGGTGTCCCTAGCATTTAGCTTTGAGAAACCTTAATAATCCTGATTACACAAACAAGCTATGCTAAAGCCAAACACACACCATCGAATAAACTATGTATAACAATGCTCAAGAGTCAACCACTAATCCTAATGAGTGGAAGGTATTTTCTCATAGTAAGCAGGTCGAATCGCCAAGGTACGCCACCCAGTCATATTTGTCTTCTTCTCCTTCAACAATGTAACAGCAGCATCACGTTTTGGTTGCAGTGTAATCGTTTCAGTTGTCGTGGTATGAAATTGAATCAATGCATCTGAATCACTCTCGATTGGTTTTGGCATAATGTCAAACTTGGCGTGGCTTTTGATTATAACTGCATTTGGTTTGATGACTATTTCGATGGTTCCTTGACGTACGTTTTCAGAGTGGTGTGGCACTACTTCTACTTCATCTCCTCCAAAAAGGTCACGGCTGCGAATCATGTTAGATTGTTGAGATGATATAGATATTTCAACCAAGCATACACATATCAAGTACTTACACAATGAAGTAAGCATCGCCGCCAGTACCAGTTCGACTAGCTGCAATCAAGAGACGTCTCGTCAAAACATCGACCAAGCCAGGCTCAATCTTGCTAGTATTAGCACCGACACAACCATCAGACTCCATCCCAGACTCTCCAAAGTCGCTCTCAATCTCCAAACCAAAGTCACTTGTATAAGCAGATTTCCTCTTGGGCTTCGCCTTGGCCTTGGGACTGCTGACCGAAAAACGCCTATTCGAATTCAACACCTGCCCCAAATTCTCAGCAAGCTCCGCCGAACTATGCGGCGGAGAAATAACCTGCCCATTCACAGTAATCACCTCTCGTCTCAAATCACGCAATGCCTGCTTCACCAAATTCTCATCACTGCAATACTTTCGAATCGCCGCATCCATATCGACATTCTCATCACCTCCACCGGCCAATCCAAACACCCCCTCCTTCCACGGCGGTGGCAAGGCTATGCTATCCAACGATTCGCGACAGCTGCGACACACGTCCAATATGTGACCTACCGAATGAAAGACTGCATCTTTGAAAAAGTGGCGCAGTTCCTCGTCGAGTACGGCGCGTAGCATTCGTTCCAATTCACATTTGGAGACTAGTGATCGCCAATCCATCTGGAGGTATTCAAAGTATGTAGTGAGTAGCGGTGCTAGATGTGTCTCGGCCGATGCATCGGGAGAAGAGAGGAAGGCTAGGGAGGCGAAGGATACTTTGTGTTCGTATTCGGATGTGAGGCCTGTGATTGTATTTGATTTGCAAATCATTAGCTTTTGCTGCTCACATCATGTCAATATATAACACACAAATAACAAAACCAACTCACGATCAATAGTACCCCTCAACTCATCACAACAAACCTCCACAGCTAACACCCCCAACGTTTCCCTCAAAATCAACCCCATCAACGTCTTGTGAACATCACGGACGCAATCCACATTATGTAAATACGTCTGGATGATCAAAAAGACGCGAGATTTGATAGTCTTTTTGGATTCGTATTGGATGACGCATTCTTGTATTGGGAGGGTGGGGGATGCGTCCATTATGGATCGAATTCGGCGCAGGCTGTTGTTATGTGTATGCATATATATATAATCGTGAAGTGAGGTGATGTAGAACATATAATGAATACAAGTGATTGAATAGAAACAAAACTCACGTTCTGCAATGAAGCTCCAATCGATGCATCAACTCCGCATGACCAATCTGCTTATACGTCTTTAATCCCCTCGACGATGTTGAAGCTCTCAACTTCTTCTCCTCACCCTCCTGATGTTCATCCTCCTCCCTCAATGCCACAGAACACCCAGCCAAAAAGGCCTCCATCCTCGCCAAACTCCTCCTACTCAATTCTCTCGGCCCTTCTTTCATCTTCACTTCATCATCATTAAACAACGACTTCAAATCGGCTTGTTTATCTTCTTCACATTGCCCGTATAAAATTCGACGGGTGACAACATGGACGGGATGGCGTAATTTGGACACGTTTTGAGAGTGAGGGATGTGAGGGTCGAGTGTGGCGAGATAGTAGGAGGTTATTGCCGTGGCGAATGCGCGGGCTTGAAGGGAGGAAGTGGGGGTTAGTGTGGTGCCTGGGAGGAGGGTAGATCGGGGTGAGAGGGACGACATGGTATCTATCTAGTTTGTGTTTGCAGTTTACGAAGAGAGAGGAGAGGGAGAGAGAAGAAAATGAGGAAGAGAAAGGGCAACGAAATTACTAAGAGTGTTAAAGGTATGCATATCATGTGTTTCTTTATTAGCATAGGAATTCGTTGTTTTCAAATTAATGTGTGGTACACTTTTGGTGCTACCTTGACACTCTGCACCGCCAAATTCGACACGTCAAACCTCAGACACATCACCCTCATCTCTCTCTCTAGACACCCCTACACAAAAGAACAAATCAAAGTGAATCCTAAAACCAAACCATGAAGGTCGCAGCCAACCTCTTGCTGACCTCTGCTGCAACCATCAACACGGCCGTAGCAGCATCCAATCAAAGAAGATTGCGAGGAAATCACCAAAACGATCTTTCCAATACTATCGAAGACGTAGCCTTCTGGGCCAACCTGCACCGTCACATGCAATACATGAGTATGCCCAACTATCCGAACAATGAAGAATTGACTTTGAATTCTGTGGAGTTGAGCACTTCTTTGGCGCCGTCCATAAATGAGACTGGCAGTCCTACTCCTGCTCCTGTTGATAGCACGTCGGACGTGAATGTCGATGCAGTATCTTCTGTACCAACACCTGCACCTAACACACAAACAAAATCACCAGCCACACCATCAAACAACATCACTTCATCACCAACCACATTCGAAGCAACTCCCTTCCCAACACAGCTCCACGAACGAACCTCCCTAAAACAATTCACATGTCCTTCACCCACATTCGTGGGATGTACCGATCCCAATCCTGTACATCCATCGAATGAATGTGATATAGTTGGTGAATTGTGTGGAGAGGATATGTATTGTTGTCAGGATGATTGTCCTAGGAATTATTGTACTGGTAAGAGTGGATAGAGATGGAGGAATTTATTGGACACGATGTGTGTTGGTGTATAAAAGTATCAATTGGCTTAATTTTGATGTCCTATATTTGTTGAGCGTGGTGTGAAGAATGAATGTGTTGGCGTTGGATTAGTAGATTAGTTGGTCATTATGATTTTGATATGTGAATAATAGTGAAGTAGCATTCGTTTTATGTTGACAAACAAATCATGTATTAAAGTTAGAGAACAAATGCCCGGCTTTGGGTAACGGTGGCATGTCGTCATGTCTCCTCCTCTTCTTCATAGTTTGACTGTGACTTATCAAAGCACTTGCAAGATACTTTTTGTGCAGCATAGATTCATATTACATGTGACAGCACATGATATGCTGCTTTGATTCAGAATTGTCAGATGAAGTACCCCAATCCGGCGACCTCCCTTCAAGCTGTTCGTGAGTCAAACACGTGGTAGCAGGATTATCATACTTTTGTCCAATCATGACCCATTGGTTGTCTCCATCCAACACCGGAGCCCATTGTTCGCCGTAAAAGACATCGGCATGGCCACTAATGACTGGTTTGGAAGGTCCCAGCGGGCAATAGGCCCGCAGGGGACACAATGACATTGTCTTACTCTGGCAAAAGGCCGATGCATCCTCGTACGAGCCGGCTTCCCATGCTGCCCAGCCGTCGGAAGAATCCATCCACATTGGGCTGATCTCTTCGTGAATAATTTTCTCTTCTTGCAAGTTGGTGGGATTGTGGCAACAAAGTACATTCTGTTTTAACTCGGTGCTACCAGTACTCCAATCAGGCGGCTTGCTGTATAGTTGCTGGTGAGTCAAACAAGTGGTTGTGGGGTTTTCATCCGTCGGCCCAACGAGAACGTAGGAATTATCTTCACCATAGCCATATGGTGCCCACTGCTCACCGTCAAATGGCTCGCGATCCGGGAACAATGGCTTGGTATTGGTGGGACTGTTACCATTCGGACAGTACACTTCCACTGGACACAGTTCCATTCCAGCTACACGATTGCAAAATATTTGAGCATCTTCCCAACTTTCTCCGAGATAGCCATCATCTCGCCCATACCACTGTGGTTGGAACTCGTCAAGTATGGTTTGCTGTAACTCATCCAGCAGTATATCCACTGCTACATGCTTGATCCTATCAGCTGCCTCGTCGCAACAAACTACAACACCGGTGATGTCTTCGGCGTCAATGTCTTCGTCTGTGAGACCCCATATCGGAAGGGGTGAAAGTCTTTCGCAAGTTTCCAACGATACATATCCATTTTGAGCATTGATGATCGGACTGTACACTCCTTCATGGATGCCTGAGAAGGTCACGAGTGTCAATACAATCTAAAAAGTCGGGAGATATAATGAAGTAACCGACGAAACAAGAAGCTTACCTGTGATCGGCATCTCGCCAGGCCCAAGAGGACAGACAATTTCATAAGGACAAGGAATCTTGGACTCTTGAGAAGCGCAAAACATCAATGCACTCGTATAAGTCTGACCGGTCCAACCCCTATCCCGTGAAAACGCAAATGGTTTGAACTCCTTCGACACTATTTGATACAACTTTTCCTTATTCTCATCGGTCATGGGTGTCGGTTGCACACTGCTTTCACCACCGGCATCATCAGCGGCAGCATCATTGGTTATAGCATCCACCGACTCACTAACAAAGCTTTCTTCTGGACTCTCCGTACTATCTGATACGGCCAAAACAACATCACTGGGATCCTTACAACACATGACATGACGTGTCATCTCTTCATTCCCATTCCCCGTAAGACCCCAAGATGGATTGATAAGATTCAACACCGTGTACGTCACACAGGTATTCTGGTTACTAACCGATACCCATGCATTATTGGAATCAATCATCGGAGCCCACACCACCGACTCGGGCCGTACACCCCCATAGGGAAGATGATTCGGACCGGTAGGACAGTACACTTCGTACGGACAGAGTCTGGCATTCATTTTGGATTTGCAGAATGTATCAGCCGCTTCCCAAGTTTGGCCGCTCCAACCCTGATTGCGATCGAACCATTCAGGTTGGTAAGTTTCGGCGAAGGAGTATTCATCGGAGGCTAGGTTGTAATCCTCTTCGGTAAAACCGGGCGTGGGCACTGGAATAGGAGACGGTGTTCGTTCGTAGGTCGGTCTTGGAGTAGTGGATGCCGCCACCTGCACGATGCTGGACGGTGCAGTAGTGTCGTCAACAGTCGTGCTCGTGCTTCCATCACCAGCATCGGAACTCGCAACACCATCCATCGATCGACAACACATGATATGCATTGTATTCTCCGCATTTCCCCCATTCTGACCCCAAGAGGGAGGATCGTCAAACATTTCACTGTACTTTTTACAATGATTGAGAGAGTAACCGATCATGACCCAATCGTTGGGTGTGTTAAGGATGGGAGCCCAACCGCCCACTTCGGCCTTGGATCCACCGTAGGGTTCTTTGCCGGATCCTTCGGGACAGTATGCTTCGTAGGGGCATGGTACCTGTTTGGAGAGGTGTTTCAGTTGAGCTAAGTGATCTGTGTACTTGGTGAATTACCATAAATCATAGAAATGTTCTATTCAAACCCGACACAAGTGATGTGTACTCAGCATTCAAACCAACACAAACAAGAATCTCATCCCAGTCAAGAAACAAATACTACAACCCAAAGACTGAACAAGGAAAAACTCACCATTGAACCACCCACCACATCCTTCTTCTCCGCACAAAAAATCAATCCCATATCATAAGTCTCGCCACTCCATCCCGACTCCCGATCATACCAAAATGGGCTGTACCTATTCGCCACTTCAATGTAGGATGGACCATCGGTATCATTCGCAGTAGTAGTACTCGTAGCTGCAGCTCCATTATCGGTGACGATGTTGGCTCCATTGAGTTTGGAGGGGGAATTTCCCCCGGATTCGTCTAACCCCTGCGCATCGGCATAGTAGGCTGCATCTTTATCAGTGGTAGTTTGTAGTCCCTCGCCTATTTGGGGATTATGCGACATTTGCTCTGTATGCTGCGGTTCTCTTCCTTCACTGTTACTGCTAGCACTACCTCCATCAGTACCTTGAGCAACACTATTACTACTTTGTGATGAAGTAGCAGAAGCACTCTCCTCTTCTTCCATAGCCTTCAACTCCCCCTCCCAATCCGGTAAATTCTTCTGCACATTCCTCTCATGAATCGAATGCACCGTCCCCAATATAATAGCCAGCAACGTCCCAGTGATTACAGTAAAAACTAGGCATCGTTTGAGCTTTTTAGAATACACCCTGCTACCATGACCAGTGGAGTAAGGAGAACGAGATAATATGACATCATCGTGAATGTCCCCGTATCCTTGGGTGATGTGGGGATTATCCCTGTATGGCTTTTGTTTGGGAGTATCGCCCCAGGATCTCATGAGTGCCCCTCCTCCTCCTCCTCCTCCTTGTGGTGATGAATCACCGTATTCGGCGTCTACATTCGCTTCCTCACCGTTGTTGTTGCCATCATTATTACCACTGCCACCATTATTACTGGCAGTGCCAGCAGCAGAACCCTGAATCTCGGTAATATAACTCCGAAAATCAGTCATCAACTGATTGGTACGTTCGGCCATGAGTATATCGTCTTGAACTGCTGCGGCGTCGTCTTCATCGGTGGATGAATTGTCATCATCGTCGTCGTCGTCGTCGTCGGGCTCGAGATCGCCGCTGCCGAGGGAGGCATCGAGGGCGGAGTTTTGGGATATTTTGCGGGAGAATGGTGATTCAGAGGAGAGGAGGTCTTGGGGTGATTCTTCGTCGGCCATGGTTTGGATGTTGATGTGTTGAACTGCTGGAGAACCGCGGTGTGTATAGATGTGGTATGTGGTGTGATGAAGATCTTGTGATATTTGCAAATTGAAAGTGAGGGGGCTTATCTCTCTAGAATCTTTATGTGCATAAAATGACTAATGACCTTCACGAATCCACGTAGGAATAAGTAGAATCTTTCACTTGGCGCATAAATCAACAGCCCCTCTCACCAACTCATCCTCATTCACCAAAAACCTCCATCAGCCTCCATCAACCCTCTACAAAAAGCTGAAGGCAAAAGAACTTGTCACGGCCACAAACAAAAGCCATTCAAACATCATCATCATCATCATCATCATCACTGCCCATCCAACAGATATATTACCTAACATCTGAAGCATGGAGCCAGAAACTACATCCTCCCATCATCCCCGCACATCAAGCACACGCTACATGTCGCGAGAGCAAGCCCTCCCCAACTCCAGCCGTCGCATTGCCCGCGCTTCTCAACGCAATAGCAGCAGCAAAGGCGATGGTGAACACAGAAGCAGTCACAAAAGAGATGACGATCGTGATAAATGTGATAAGTACAGAGATAGGACCGAAGATTTGATTGATCATTTGAAACAATCCCATCGTGCTAGTAGCAGTCGCAGTCGTCGCAATAGAGAGGACGCTTCCCATCGTGATAGAGACAGGGATGCATCATCCAAGGATGTAGACAATAATCGCAATGCAGATAGAGAAAGAGTTGCAAATCAGGATGTAGTACCAAAGGATGCACAAGATGGATCTAACAGACGTCAGCATGATAGGTCCAAACGACGAGAGAAAGAACAGCGTATTAAGGAGATACATGATTTGATCAATAATGTCAAGAATACTTCTATTAAGGAGAAGGATAGAGATGGGAGTAAAAGAAGGGAGGAGAGACGACAGCAGCGGCTCCAACAGCAGCAGAAGCAGGAGTTTGTAGATCAGAAAGTTGTGAAGCATCAGCATCAACGATATGCAGTTGAACTACAGCAGCAGCAGCAGCCGGAGGAGGAGACAGAGTTTCCACTCCCTCCCAAAGAAGAAGAAATCGACGGAGCCGATGAATTGAGCGATGTAGACTTTGTCGAAGAGGAATTCGTACAATCTTCCTCTTCCGAAGGTGAAGAAGAAGAATATGCACAAGAAACAATTGACGAGGTGAATTACAATCATACCACTTATTACGATGAAGAGGGTAATGTTATGAAGGATAGATTTGGATTGAGTGATTCGGATTTGGGTCATTTGGCTTGTGGGGATGCCGATTCCGATGATAATGAAGAGGATGAGGATGACTATTATAGAAATAGTGCAATGGATTCCGTTAGTGAATATTACGGTCAGGCCGATTCCGTTAGTGAATATTACGGACCGGGTGGTGTTTCAGGTAAAATCAGTGTTGATCCTCGGAGTAACAGCCCTGAACTTAATCCAAATTTTGTATCGTGTGGAGAAGAGAGTCAAGAAGAGAGGATTGTCACGAGAAAGATATCGAGTGATCCACCCACTGCCTCTTCTCTGGGGGGAGCGCAGATGAATGATTTACATACGAGTATGGAACCAAATGAGGAGATTGGAAGTGTGTATCAACGTGAACTTGAATTAGATGCACCACCTAGTCCCAAGGGTCCGGAATTACGACGTCGAGAGCCTGATAGTGTTGATGAACCGTTACTTACCAATGTCTATAGAGTAGGTTCAAGACCGGCTGCGAATTATACAAACTACGCATTGGATGATGTGGGTAGAGACCAATACAATAAAATGATTGTACCGTTCCAACATCAGCAAGAGAAGGAGGGTGTACGTAAAAGGCCGGTGCAGCAAGATCCACCCGAGAGTAATCGAGGTTTGGATGTGCCCGCGCCACGAGGACCGAGGGTACGCAGTTCCAAATACAAACGCGAGGAGAAGAAACGGCAAGAGAAGAAGAAACAACCCGAATTGAAAAGTATACTTAGACGAAAGGGTTCTCCACCCGTTGTATCGTACTTCGGCAAACCAGTGAATGATGAAGTATCCAGTGGATCGGAGCCGGAGGTGACAGAAACCAAGCAGGGACGAGTCCGAATAGCCGCCGAACACGATGGAGGTGACAAAAGTGTCGTATCATCCAAAATCAGCAGCGGTTTGCGCAGTGGAAAATACTCCAACATCAATGATGCAGCCAGAAAAAATAGCAGTGATTCCGACAACGACAGCAAAGACGATAGCTTTAGTATCGAGGAAAATTCCGATGACGAGAGTGACGACGATGCCACAATGAAGACTATTACCGAAAGCAACGACGAGAGGTTTGATCGCTCCAAGACGTATTATTTGCGCACATCGGATCTAGGATTGACACAGGATACAATCTTTGCGGAGCAGTTTCTTGACAATCCGAAAAGCAAGGCGGAGCCTCATTATCATCATCCGAGTCCTCATCCTCCGCCCAATATACAGTTTCATGTGGATGAGAATTATTTGGCGATTAATGATGGAAAAGGTGGGTATAGTCCTGTGGCTCCTCAGGCTGTTGATGCTTTGGTGGCGATTGGATACAGGACAGGTGAGGTTTGCTCTTCATCTCAACTGCTTGACGTCTGGTGCATATGATGTGTATACTAACAGAGTGATTTCAAAGCTGTTGATCCTGTAATGTGGACTCCAAGTTCAAAAACACGCAAGTAGTAAGTAATCTGTATGGTTGCATTGCTTAGCCGTTAAATACAGATTTGCCCTAACAAAATAGATGCAATCACAGTATGACAGAACGAGGACTGCGCTTCGGTGACGTACCTCTTCCGGGCCCATTAGATGAAGGCGAAGGAGGCCCAAACGACTCAACATGCATGGTATGGAGTGGCAAATTCAGTCACAAATACTACGGCCATGATCTACTTGCAATACGCTCTCAGGGAGTTATCAACATGAGTGCTGAGGAGTTGGTAGATTTGCTAATGGATTCAGATAGGATCAAAGAGTACAACAAAAGTAGCAATGGGCGAACGGATGAAATTATCTTGAGTGATGGTACCAACCTTGATAGCTGCCCTTTTTCTGGAAGGAGAAAGAAGAAGCTGACGGGTGTTGTCATGGAAAATGCCAGGATAGTGGATGGTGTTGCTATTCTAGACTCGCAATCAGAAGATGAAAGGAGTGATTATAGTGAAGTGAATGATGACGATGGAAATAGATCTTATACTAGTGCTCAAAGCAGAAAGAAGGAATCGACATTCGTCGGTGTAACGAAGGTAGTTCGAAGTGTCAACATTATCCCATTGGTCAAAAAGAAGGTGGATTTTGTCACACTGGTTCATTGTAGGGCACTGACTGATGACCAAGGAAGCAACGGTTACATCATTGTTGGCCGCAATGTTTATCCAGCAGATGATGCAGAAAAGTGTGGCAAGGGGGTGATACGATCTGAGGTATTGTTGAATGTTCATATTATTCGAAAGTTCAAACCGCAAAAGAAGGGGGCGAGTGGCAAGAAGGGCAAAGGTGATAGCCGCAGTGTAGTAAGTAGTGCTAGTGGCCAAGCTGCAAGTGCACGAGAGCTAGCCAATCGATGTTTGATGACCAACGTGAGCCATTTGAAAAGCCCCATGATCCCAAGTCTAATGGCAAAAAAGATGGGATGTGCAGCTGCAGCTAGCTTTATCAATGATATTCGTGCATTGACTGATTATCATTAAGTGAAAGTATAGGTACTTGAGGTAAATTGTTGTAAATTTTAAGCTTAATGTTGTCTTGAAGCACCATCATTTCGCAACATCTCTCGTGCCCAATCCGGTACCTCCAGGCCCAGGGTCACATAATCAATAGAAAGATACTCAAGCGCCCTTCTGACAGATCGTGGTGAATAATATCTTGCCACCTTTGTAGGAGCTTTCGTGCCGTGAGCATTATCAGCACCTACATTCTCTCCATCGGTGCTATTCAATTTGTCAAGTTGTGATCTGTAATCAAATATCTGATCCAATGTGTCTGGCAGCATCCCTCCATAAGTTGTGGAGATTCTATCCAACTCAGACATGAAATCTTTGCCCATATAATACGTGTCATAATCACCAATGGTTCGATACAAATCGCAAAAGATTGCCTGCGGTACAAAATGCACATTCCATTTCAGCGGGAACAAATCCACATAGGCTGCAAACATTTCTTTATCCGAATCTTGAGCAGCATCGGATAGGTTTGGTAGCATTATGTTCTCCTTGTCATCTTTGGGTGCTGCTCTTCTATCCATCCAATCTCGTGCAAATATTGCATTCGGTTCACAATGACCCTGTGTATTTCTCACACCATCCTTGACACATTTGTCAAGGTAGGCAGACAACAATCTCTCCAATGGATCTCTCAGAAACACAGTCATCGGTGCATCTTCACTCACTATCTTTTTCGTGTTGAATTTGCTTTTTTCGAGACCGCCAAACTCTGGAGCATTTAATTCCTTAAAGACCTTGCGCCATTCGGTGCTTCCATTTTTGCCAATGGCGCAAAATTTCATTGGAGGAATTGTAGATGACGTGGAGAAATGATGCCAGAAGCCATAGGCTCCATTGGTGGGTATGTCTCGCAGTAGTGTTTGGAACCACCATGGTAGTGGCTGCGGTGCATCTACGTTTTGTGCATTTGCGTTTTCGAACGGCTCTGTCTGCTGATTGTACTGCAACGTTTGCTGCCTGAATGCATCGACAACTTTGATAATACAATCGTTCTCAACCTCAGAATCCTCGCAACGAGCCATTCTTGCATATGTCTCTGCATAAGCACGCTGTATGATGAAATCAGCTTCATCTATTGGACGTTCGTAGATTGCAGTGGAAGACACTTGAGGTAACGGCAGAGGCATGTCATGCAAAAGACTGTACTGTGATGCAGTAGTTGAAGTCAATTGAAATGTTTGATGGTATGAGAGGATGGAGAACGATAGAGCTACCACGAATGCAAGGGCGATGGTTTGTTTGAGGGCCATCGTTGCTGAGTTGTTGCAGGTTCGTTGCAACGCCCATTTTCATTTTTCCAGAAATTTGCACATTATCAAAGGTATCATCATGTACATTTTAATATACATACCTTTAATGCGAGCTATCAAACTTGAGAGGACTGAGCCTCGCTCGAGCTCCGAGACGAAGAACAACAATGAAGTTGCTCCTGCATCTCTTACTGCTGGCCTGCTTTACAACCAGCAACACCCATGCGTTCTCCTCTCCATCACGCCTCAGAATAACCGCACCACACCTCTCATCCACCGCCACACCCGAAAACGAAACACAATCATCGTCATCATCCGCGTCAGTCGACTTTCCACCCCCACTCACCAAAGTACAACGCCTCCAACGAGCAGCCAAATTCTGGTCCTCCGCCCTCCCCATAGTCCTCTCCTACTACTCCAAATCTGCTGAACTCCGCGTCAAAGAATCCTTCACGGGCATAGCCCTCACTGAAGAAGAACAAGAGCTGATATGGTCCGAGCAACACGAGAAGGGTGCACGTAAATTAGCTGATACGATTACTTCCCTCAAGGGATTTTACGTCAAGACTGCACAAATCATATCGAGTCGACGAGATTTGTTTCCAAAAGAGTATACCGAGGCTTTATCTATATTCACGGATAATGTAGACCCTCTTCCTGTGGAATTGATCAAGGCCGTGGTAGAAAAAGAACTATTGGTCCAAGGCGAAACGTTTGAAGATATATTTGCCGAATTCGATCCAAAACCACTTGGTGCCGCTTCCGTAGCCCAAGTCCATAGAGTCGTCTTGACTGAGAAGTATGGGAGTAAGGAAGTGGCCGTGAAGATTCAACGACCGTCGATTGAGAGTAAGCTCATGGGTGATATAGCCAATTTGAAGCAGTTGGCCAAGACTTTTCGAGAGAGTGATGCATTGCCGTTGGATTATTATACCGTGTTTAGTGAGCTGGAGAAACAGTTGCAAGATGAATTTGATTTTGTGGCCGAGGCAGTGGCCATGGATAGGATTTACGAGACTGTGACGAGAGATGGCGAGAGTGGTTTGCCTTGCGAGAGTCCTATTGTGCTGCCTCGACCGGTGACTGGGTTGATTAGCAAACGTGTTTTGTTTATGGATTATTTGAAGGGTGTGCCGTTGAGTAGGGCTGCGGAGGAGATGCTGAAGAGGGGTATTCAGCCTGATAGTCCGGAGAGTCAGTTGTTTGGGAGGAAGTTGTTGAGATCTTTGACGGATGTGTTTGGAAGATGCATTTTGGAGACCGGTTTCTTTCATGCAGAGTGAGTAGTTATGCATTATCAATTTCAATTGCATCTTATCAATCCTAACTCTTTCGGTCTTTGTTCAGTCCTCACCCTGGTAACATTTTCGTGCTGGACGATGGTCGAATAGGCTTGATTGATTTTGGACAAGTGAAGCAAATATCAGGTAGAGCGAGAGAAACGCTAGCAAAAGTAATGATAGCATTAGATGATCGTGAATGTGATGAAAATCCTGCAGACTTGGAAACCATTAGCCGGCTGGCATTGGAGTTAGGAGTGGAGCTTAACGAAGGAACGCCTCCAGTTGCACCCGCGGCTGTAGCAATGTGGTTGTTTGACGGTAGTGTAGATCAATTGCCCGGTGGTTATGACAAGGGCGAACTATCACCAAACTCACCTGTGAAGGCACTAAAGAGCTTTCCTCAAGACTTGGTACTTGTAGGTCGTTCAACAATCTTGATCAAGGGTCTATCCAGCAGATTAAACATTCCGTGGAGTCTATCAAAAGAATGGGCACCAACAGCACGCAAAGTACTAGCAGCGGGCACAAAACAATCTGCCATAGCTGAGAAGAGGAGTAGCAAAATTCGAATGAAAGATGTGTTGAGACTTCTTGGATCGTGGAGTAGAGGAAAGGTTACCAGAGCAGTACAGAGACTTCCTTCTCCAATGAGGACAAAGGTTGCTGCTGTTGCATTGCATCTACAAAAACGACGGGAAGCACGTGAATTCAAGTCAAAGAAATGAGTGCAAATGCGCGTGCGTTTTGTATGTCAAATGCTAAAATACAATGCAAAGTCAAGAGCTAATAAAAGTTGAGAATAAGTTACTGCTTTAAATCAATGAGAATATATACCTACTTGTCTTTTTAGCTTGCAATGGACCGTCCATTTGTCATCTCGAACCGATTTGTCATTTCCAACAGGTGCAGTCTACAGCTCGAACCTCGAACCATAATCATAACTCTCATCATACTTCACAACCCCCACTCCATCCATAACCATCTCAAAACACTCCTTAATCCACGGCACGCTCCCAACAATAATGGCCGTTAACAAAATCACCCAAACACAACTAACATAAACCTTGACATTCCTTCTACCCTCCGCAGTCAACAGCAAATCATATGCTATATGCATAATTTGTAATGGACCCACGACACTCCTAACAAAAGCATATGATGCCGCGAATACAAACTCTACATATGGATGAATGACATGCCACAAACTCTTCGGTTGAGCCAACTGAATAGCAAATCGAACTACGCTATCAGAACTTTGGAATGGGTTTGTCAATTCGCCGCTAAACATCATGGTCATGGCCGATATGTGTCCCACTCCAAGGATACGAACTTGACTCATGTATATCAATGTAACCAAATGGTGTGCCAGAAAGGGTATATCGTCCGGATGGACTTGCCAATTGTTATCTTTTACAATGAATATGGGATCGTAGAGCATGTATCCGCTACAGAGGGATAAGAGAGCCGTGACTGCATTTTGATAATAGATGGGAGTGCCTTTTATGACGGCGCAGGGTTTGTAGGGTTGACTGCGCAATACTTGCCATAATGCCGGTACTAGCATCATGGAGTGGGAGAGTGATACGGTGCAGGCTGCCATGTATTTCGTTTTGGGGTGCTCTGGTGGAAATTCGATGATGGAAGTGTAGAGGTAGTCGTAGAAGAGGCGAAGCGAGGAGAAGAATAGGGCGGAGAACAGGGTGAAGCCAATGGCGAAGTTGGTGCCTGGGATGTACAGTTTGGGGAGGGAGGCGTAGAGGTTTCCCCAGAAGCGTACCAGAGGAAGGATTTTGACGGGTTTTTCGTCTTTCATTGTGTACTGTTTGGATTGACACATTCGATTGTTTCTTTGTGGTGAGCAGATTGAGATTCGCGGTGCTGCTCAGCTTGGTCAAAACTATTGAATATTTAATGACCAACTTTGAAAATCGATGAGATGCAATAATGAGAGCGGTTGGATTGTGGGTTGCACTTGAATCTGTTGAATAAACAGGCGGCGACGACGTGGAAGTGGAGAAGAGGGAAGGATAAATAAAATGATAGAAATGGACAGGTGATAAATAATATATATATGATACGAGTTTAACGGGATATTTTAGAATCGGGTTTCGTAAAAATAAAAGTCCCGCCCGCCTCCACTTTGATGTACTGCTCTCTAGCTCATCACGTAGTCACTTTTATTG
>JALLPI010000272.1:0-49445 GCA_036939935.1 Cyclotella atomus | reverse complement strand
ATCGGAATGGAATTTGAGAATTCCGGCCGGAATTCCGCCGGAATTTGCAACCTAGATGTGTTGCGGGGTGATGTTTAGTTACATAATCACCCCTATTTAATTTTCCTTGCCTCCAATAAATTCAAAATTCCTTTTTTCTTTATTTATCTTTTAGCCAGTAGTAGCGCATATCCATGGCTTTCGTGGCTTAAGGTTGAATTTTGTTGTTGACAACTCCACATGCTGTTGAGTTGTCAGTTTGAATTGGAGTTGATGGCTGCTTGTGTCCGAGTTCCTCCAAGGTGATTCGGATTGGGACAGCTGCCCTGGCGTTGATGAAGAGGCCTCCTAATTCCACTTCTGCCACCGAAGACATCACCGCTTTTATTATTTTTGCAATTGTTTGGACGGCGCCATTGTCATTGGGATCCGCCACATTTTCACTCATGAAAAAATGTCCACCAGCACGACTGCGTGCTTTTGGTTCACTCAAGTACGAGGCATTGCTATGGATGGCCAAGACCATGTCACTTTTTTGATAAGTGATTACTGCATCTTCCTGGGATACAGCGTAGTCCAAGAATTGTTTACATTTTTCCATTGTTTGAACAGTGGGATTTGCTTGTTTGGATGCTAACAAGCTGAGTGCTGTTAGCATTGTTGCATCAACTGCTCTCGCGTAAAAAAGGAAGGTACCCGTGATTTCTTGTACGAGTTTTTGTCTTCTTTGTTTAGGGGAGGTGAATCATCAAGAGGTTCAGCTGTTTGTGACTTCGCGCCGTACTTGATGGGGTTGTGTGGATATGGTTGATTTTGCGGTTTTGTTGGTCGTTCGTGCTTGAATCTTTTCAATGCCGCCGTTACGTATCCTGGAATGGATACATGGACTTCACCATTTTCATAGTCCCAATCCATGAATAAACCGCAATATCTTGTTCCTTTTTTGTCCACTGATATTTCGAACATTGGCTTTCCTGTCTCCGGATTGTCGGCGGTGAGCGCTTGTTTTAAGTGTTCTACATCCTCGTCGTTGACGTATTTGACTCCAAAGTCGTCCACGCAGAGTGCGAATTGGATTGGACGTGTTTTGTGCGTCCAAAGTCCATTCGTGTAATCGCTTTGATGATAACCGTATTCGTTGAGTCTCTTTTCGAGATATTTGTTGGCTAGAATTCCCGCTTGCGGCAATCCATAGACACACTTTCGACATTCCGCTATTACACATCCATCGGGTGTTGCAATGTCCCTCAATTTGTACTCCTCGATCATTTCCTCCGGGAAATCCATGAGATTCATTCTCACGTACTCGTAGCGTGTCATTGGGGCCATCAAATAGAAATTGCTGATGTCCAATGACATAAATCGAGCCCCTGACGTTGAAATAACGCTGTTCAGTAGTAGTTTTACTGTCAGGAGATCTGCTGTCCTCGTGCCAACGTCGCCTGGGTAGTGAACCAGGTTCCCACCTAGTGTGATCCGAATTCTGTTTGGATCGGCTTTCTCAGGCCTGTAGTTGGCACATATGCGTGCGTACGTGATGTCTTTCAATCGTTCGGGCGGCACTTCGGATTTGGGGATGAAGAAGAGAGCATCTGTTCCTTCCACAATGCCTTTTTGTCCTTGTGCTAGTCGTCCGATTTCTTTACCAAATGCTTTCGACCAGGTTTCACGATACTTGGGATTTTTTAGTAGGTGACGATATTCCAGCATGTCACCTGTTTCCACGTCCATTACTGCTCCTGCTACCTCGTGTAGGAACTGTAATGGGAATTGCCTTGAGGCCAGTCGTTGTGGTGTGATTGGTTGGTTCGATAGCTCCATCATTGTTAACATGGCGTCCACAGTTGGACTTCCTCGCAGCTGTTTCTGGCTACGGGTGGCATATCTTGGTTGTGTCGATGGTTCGTCCACCCTCGGAGTTGGTGGGTGTAAACGCTCTGACTCCTTGTGATTAGTCGACACCCTCGGAGATGGCACCCTCGGAGCTTTTGCGTCCTTGTCTGCCATTTCCATTGCTGCTTTATTAAAAATTTCTGCTAATCTCTCGAGTTCCTTCATATCCAATGACGATAATTTGCTCTCCATGTTGTTTTGAATGGCATCTGTGAGACGTGATGCTGCACTTGCGATCGCGTCCGCTGCTGATACCCCTGGATTTGTTATCTTGCGATGTTTATACACCAGCGTGTCTGTTACCCTCTCTGCTCTGGTGTCCTTCATGTACACTTTTTGACATCTGTAGTGTTCTGTAGAAACTCCAATGGACCACGAGTCCATGGAGTGCACTCCAAATGATGTTCGTTGCTCTGGATCCACAAATGCTTGTGTTTCACATCCTAATGGCCCCAATGGCATTCGGTTGTAATCGTGTACCCCATTCATGTACATGTACGCCGAGATGTTAGGTCTTATATTCGTAGACCGTAACATGTTCAGTGTCATTTCCATTTGTGGGAGAAGTCGATGCCATTCCTGCATTGGGAAGGTTTGAGCGCAACCGATGATGTTGGCTGTGATGTGACATTTTGCCGTTTGGATGGCTCGTTCGGCTACGTTTCGTCGGTGATTGTACGGTGGCACTAATTCCCATTCAATGTTGTGACTTTCGATTGTATCCAAGTATTCCTGAGATGCTTCGTTGTCCAAAATTTGCCGCTTCGGTTCAATCCCTCGTTTTCGTAATCGTTCGATGATTCTATTGTACACCCTAACCATTTCTCCTGCTTCCCTCGATCGCATTGGCTCCATTGCAATGTAGTTTCCATCTATTTCAATAAGTACCATGATGTACTTATGCCCCTGGGTCGATGTGACGGGGAAGCGTCCAGTTTGATCAGTATAGATTATTTCCGATGCATCTTTTATTTGCACGTAGATGTCTCTGTGTTTCTTTCGTAGGTCCTTCAATTGGGCTTCCGCAAGTCTGATCTCTTCTGGTTCTTCCATTTGTGCTTTGGTAGATCTAACGTGGGTGTTTCGTCATGTTCAGGGAAGTGCTTCTTGACTGCTTTTGTTGTTAAAAGCGGCCATGTTGCAAAAAATCCAGCCTCGATTGCCTTTATCCATGTTGCTTTGGTTGGGTATCCCGCCGCCGCATGGTACCAAGCAATGACTTGCTCGGTGTTGGGCAAGTCGTAGACATTGTTCACAAATTCGCTCGGTCCTAGTAGTTCTTGTTTCTTCTCAACAATGTTGGTGGCTTGTTCACTTAACAATGCTGTTCGGTGTTCAAATTATTCCAATTGTCTTGAAGAGGGACAGTCTAGCATTCATCTACTTTATGAGGTGAGCTGAGCTCTGTTACTAGTGGTTTGGCTTGTGTCTGATGGCCGTTGGTAAATGGCACTCCAAAGGTATCCAAAGGATATACCTTACTGGTAAGTCCGTTTAGGGATAATACAGTACGGATATATCTAGCAAAAAATATGGAGTGGTTTGATACAACCCTACCATTAAGACCAACTGGTGTTGGCCTCAAAGCTGAAGGTTGATGCCTTTCACATTCAAGTGGAAAATGAGCTTTTCGGAGAGGACTGGCTTGAGAATTTTGCTACAGAAATGCTGGATGCAAAGTATGAATTCATTGACGTTCATCAAGTCATTGATCAACAGTCTCATTTAAATATGCATCAAAAAGCCGACTTGTTAGAAGTGCTTGCAAAACACCAGAAAATGTTCAATGGTACTACACTTGGTGTGTATCGACACAAGAAGGTTCACATTGACATAGATCCAAATGTGAAACCTGTACATGCTCGTCCGTATCCAGTCCCAAGGGTACATTAACAGACATTTAAAAAGGAACTTGACCATCTTGTCGAGATTGGTGTACTAGCCCCTCAAGGTGCAAGTGATTGTGCTTCACTTACTTTCATTACTCCTAAAAAGGACGGTAGAGTTCGCTGGGTTAGCGACTTGAGAGAACTTAACAAGGTTGTTAAGCGCAAGGTTTACCCTTTGCCAATCATTACTGACATCTTGCGTAAATGCAAAGGCTGTGAATTCTTCAGCAAGCTTGATATAAGCATGCAGTACTACACTTCTGAACTTGACGAGGAAAGTCAAGACTGCTAGAAATGGCAGAACAGAGTAGTTCTATCATGTCTTTGGAATCCACGCAAAAGTATCCATCTGGGCTGGCACTTTACACCAACGGATAAATCCGACGGTGAGCCAAACATACCAACAATAGATCGATACAATAAGCCCATAATAAATCATGTACTTATCAACGAAGTCAATGTACTCGCTATGTTTAGCAAAGACTTGTGTACAATTGTTACTCCGTTTGGTTACTCCATTTGGCATATACAAGTACCTCCGCTTGCCAATGGGCTTCAATGGTCTGATGGCTGTGCACAAGTTGTTTCAAATTGGGGGACTTGTGCACAAATGATGTGGATATAGGTGGATCCGATTGCTGAGTCAAATTGATTTGGAGAAGAGCATGGCAAGAGGGGCCGAAGACAGCAGTCTATCAGGAGGAGAAGGAGGAGGCAGTTGAGAAGGAGGAAGCAGTTGGATGATGAATCAAATTGTATTCATTGGTCGAGAGGGGATTGGTGGCCTCACATACCATAACCAGAGACACAACAACCAACCGTCCCATTGATTTGAGAGGAAATCAAATGAGTTTGTGTTGTTAAACCAAGAGGAAAGGAGTGCGAACACACAACAATCAGCCCAATTACAGTGATTGAAGTGGATGCACAATTATGTTGTATGTTTGTAAGATGTGTAGCCCTGAAACTAAATATTATTACACAACGAAACAATACAATGAAGTTGGTAATGATATAAACTGAATGTAGATTATAGAGTTGCAAATGGTTTATTGTTATATTGCCCTTGTTGTGCCATCGATCAATCCGTCGATGGTTTCAATTAAAAATATGTTCTTTGGACCTTGTGAGCATTTTAGATATATAGAGCGCAACTATATAGATACTAAGAGCGCAAAAGTTAGGTAAATTGAACCAGAACCACTTTAGCGCTGGATTCTGTTAACTTAACAAGTTTCAATATGCCATCCAATTAATGCAATGCCTTCACCACACCCCCATATAGCAATGAAATTAGTGTTATCTGTTGGCTGGAGCTTTCAACAAGAGTTAAGAATTATTGAATGACTAATGATGCATTGAACTGTATGTTTGGTATCCGGAGATGGTAATTCTTCTGGCTCTGGGATTAGAATGTCTGCAGTATTTGCTCCAAGTCCAATCCATCTGGATATACTCAGAGTTGGTCTGTCCAACATCAACAGCAACAGCAACAAGTGCAAGAGCGGTATGTATTACAAATGTGCCATGTAGAACAAGTACACACAACACAAGTAATCTGTGGGGGAAAGAGAGATAAGGGTTCTCTGTACATATTGGCGCCATTTTGCGGGATGGAGAGAGAGGAGGCGGGACGGGACAAATATGGTGATGGATCTATTATTTCAACACCATCAAACCGCGATCGATAGAGAGATCTCACTGGATGTTGCTGCACATAACAATTGAACGTGATGAAAATGAAAACACAATTGCTCCGTAGCTTCAGCAGGGTTTTCTATCTTTCGTCATTGATAGCTTTCATATTCACATTCGATTGCACCAGTGGTGCAGGTCCTGCCCGTATCACAAGGCGTACTAAACACTACGCTTCTTCGCCAAGAAGTCGTTGTGCATTCGGAGATCCAAAGTACTTTACTGGCAATTACATTTCAACGAATAAGCCAGGCGTGAGGATCAAGGTGCCTAATTTTGATGTTTTGTTCGAGGTAAGTATCATGACTGGGATGCACCATCGTATGTTTCAAGTAGATTCACAAACAACCCCATCATCAATTTCAATTCTAGGATATTTGCAAAGTATCGCCTCTTGCAAGACAAGCTCTTGATGATGAGTGCCCTGGCGGCTTAAAGGCACTAGACAAAGGTACTTCTATCCTCTGGACGATCCTTATTTCTTTACTTTCGATATCTCAATGACACGTCTCAATATTACAGATGCAGATGTATACAAATGGAAAGTGACAGACAGCTACAACCCCAACAGATTGTGGAAACAAATTGACAAGATAGACAAGTTTGATAACAAAATACCTCCTATTGTCAGGCTTCGTTCAACTCTTCACGGTCCCAACAAAAGGCGAGGTGAAACATTTTCTGATGTCTTCTCACGACAGGAATTAAGAAATCAATGGGACATGGCAAATGACGTTGTGGAAGAGATTTATACCGGGAACTTAGACGAGTTAAAACAATATCAGCACGAGAAATACGGTACATGTTCAATGATTGGGGTAGGCTATGTCAAGACTAAACAGTCAGTTGTGTCACCAAGAGAGCAAATGACATTGTGTGGAGTTCAAAACTTCCCAAACGGAGCTTCGATAATATGGGCAGTAGAGCTAGAAGAAAGTCAAAACTTCTTATTCCCAGAATGCCAGCCCAAGAGAGTGCAACGGTCTACAACTCATCTTTTCTCTACTACGATTGTGCCTGTCGAGGACGACACAACATTTGACGTTGAATATGTGCTACAGCTTGAGATAGGTGGGTTTCCTGGGTGGCTCACCGGACCCGTTATCGTTGAGACAATAAAGAAGATGTTCAAATGGACCGACGGATACTTTAGAAGCGACACCCTTGCACAAAAGTTAGCCTCTCTTCCTGATGGAGAAGACAAAGATAGCCAGAAACCAGAGGACCTGCTTGAAAAAGAGCAAACTCTCTTAATGCCTCCTTAACCACTCTTTATTTCATTTCTATCACGTGGGATTTATATTATGTCTTCTATGTATTGCTATTCGTAGCAAAATAAATGAGCATGCTGCCAGCCAGGTCTGTTTCTATTTACATTCACGAAAATCTTTGTGGCAGATTGACATGGTTGTCATCACATGCCTCCTTGAATAATTCATTGAGTGATTTCCATATTTGACTATTTGGTGTAGAAAAGAAGCACAGAAAGGTTAGATCTAATGAACTTTAGTTTCCAGTGCATTGATTCTACTTTCGTTGATGCTCACATTGTTTGTTCATAAAAGTCAGAATATTCTCCATTGAAAACGCAGCACTGAGTGTTCACAGAAAACGTAAGACATTATGAGCACATCAGATGCTGAGGAAAGGTTCCGGATACAAACAGCCAAACTTACATTTCTGAAAGTAAGAATCAGATCGTCCTGTAACTCGTGGATGTGTCGGTATTTATCAAGACGAACATCTTCTATTGTGCGAAAATCCATAGGATCTGAGATCGTATCTAAATAACTATCAGCTATCTCAGGATACATCTCAGCCACCGGTGCAGCGAACAACTTCTTTTGATCTCGCTCCCTCTGCGACGGATCAAAGTAGAGTGAATGTCAGTAGAAACAGAGTGCATCACTATTTACAAGGTTGGGTAAGTACCCATTCAACTCACAAGCAATGAAAGAACCGCGCGGCCGACCTTTTTGATTGATCTTGATGAAATATCTGGCCACTTTGTCAACGATGGGTAATACGTGATTCCTTTCTTTCCACGAGTTCCTACAAATAAAAGAAGAGTTAGATGAGATGCAGGTGATTAGGCAGATACGATCTCTATCACACTCACGACTTGGGGATGTCTTTCCGCGCTTCTTTTGAGGCGATTCGTTGTCATCACTATATTCGAGCGATTCAAGTTGAGAACGCGACCTTTTCTTCTTTGGATTTACTTCCTCTTCAATAAATTCATAATATTCCTCATCATCGCTCCCCATTTCAGCATAGGAGATGTTAGCTCGTCGCCTAGATTGTCTATCGTTGTTGCTAGCGGAAGACGGTTGTTTTTCAGACAAAGATTTGCGACTTGTTCTTTCGGTAGACATTTTCCCAACTCGGGCACGTATTTTGACTTGTTTTTTTGGGGCAGGCGATTCTTCTTCGTAGTCATCGCTTGCTTCTTCGGATTCGTTGTAATCTTCGCTTTCTTCATCGACAGTAGCTCTTCTGTTCGATTGCTTTCTGGACGGGGAATCAACAGCCAAACTGCCACGAGAGCGAGTGCCTCTAGTCGACATGTTTTCCGTTGTTTCATGATGAATCGATCGAGTTGATCTACGAGCTGCTCTAGAAGGACTGGGCGACTTCACTTGGTCGTCTTCTGATTCATCAGGAGCATATGCTGCACTTTTGTTCGACCTTTGCGATGTTCTGGTGGCACGGATATTTCTTGCTGGCTGCACTTCCTCCTCGCTGTCGGAGTCGTCATTCTCAGTTGTTTCACGACGAGCCGATCGAGTTGATCTCCGAGCTGACCTTGAAGGACTGGGCGACTGCACTTGGTCGTCTTCTGATTCACGAGTACATGCTGCTCTTTTATTTGACCTTTGCGATGTTCTAGTAGCGCGGATATTTCTTGCTGGCTGCACTTCCTCCTCGCTGTCAGAGTAACTATTGTCGTCAACTTGGTCCGACTCTTCTTCAGTGTAAGTTCTTCTTATTTGTGACCTTGAAGAGTGCCTTGTTGGTCGGCTCTCTTCCCGTGTAGATGCGGCACCGCGAACTCGTCGTGAGATGCGATTCGATGATTCATTATCCCCTCTGATACTTTCTACCGACTCCACAGTCTCATTGCCTGCTTCTGGATTACCGATTGACCGAGTGCTCCGTCTCAGGGCTCTTCCGCCATCCGCTGGCAGATTGGCCAAAGACGACTGCTGTTGCGATAGTATACGCCTCGATCTATTAGGCAATCTTTGCTGCTGCTGCTGCTGCTGACTAGACGATGAAGCAGCCATAGCTCTCGAAATACCCTGACCTCTACGAAGAATAGTTTCTTGGTCACTTTCATCCGAGTCATCAGCAGCAGGATCTTCTGGAATGGCATCGACAAGGGTCTTGAAATCAGTATGCATTTGGCATGCAAGCTCGTAGAAGTCATTGTTATCTTCATTGTACTTGTAGCAGTTCTCTTTAATCAACTCAATGTCGGCAACAACACTGTTCTTATTTGAGTAGTAACCGTTTTGCAGTCGCAGTCTAATCTTGGAGAGGTACATGGGGATCTCAATCATCAAGAGGTAGTCCGAATAGATCCGTGTATCAGGCATTGAGTCATACCATTCTTTGATTTTGGGGTCAGTGCTCATGATCTGCTTCAAGGCCGCATTAACAGCTTTCCCTGTCTCCGCGGACATTGCCGGGACTTTTGGAGCTTTTAAAGCATCGTTCACTTGGATATCCCATGAACAAACAGGAATTGGCTCTTCGTCTGTTTCAGAATCAGCCCAATTCATCGTCAGAGCATTGTATCCACTGCCTTGAAAATGAAACTCATGTTCATCTGTCTCTGCGTAGTCAATTAATTCAGCTTCATAAGGTACGTAAAATGGATCTTCTTTTCCATCTTGATCTCTTCCATCCGGTGGATAGTTGATAGTGACGGATAGATTAGATACTTCTCCATGATTTTCTGCAATAGCCTTCTCGAGTCCTTTGATTCTCCATTTGTAAAGAAACTCAGGAATTATGAAGTCCGTGAGGCCAGAATCAAAGACCGTCACTTCGAAGGTTGATTCATGTGAGCGTGTTCTAGATGCGATTGGAGCCGTAAACACTGGAGCCGGCCAAGGGAACATTCGATTGTCACAGCTATAAGGAACTCCCGTGATTTCAAGAGTCAATATGGCAGCGACATCCTTCAAACCATCATTTTTTCGCCGACCACTGGCGTAGTACATTTCATAAGGGAATCTGTATCGAACATGAACAACCTTACAACGAACAACGGGCCAAGGCTGATGTGTTGGCCACGACTTCCAAGGGCATGTATATGCATCGCCGGTAGGATATCTCTGCAATGTGTCGTAATGAGCTCTAGGAATGTAAACGATCGAGTCTCCCACCTGAGGGCAGTATTGTTTGGTTGCAAAATGAGATCCTTGGTTGTTCGTTCGGCAAAGCCATTTTCGGTGCACTTCGCTATCTCTGGGCAACTTGAAGAAGTGATCTGCTGACAACCAATCTTGAGCAAACGATCCACTTGGTTTCGTGTGAGTTGACAACACTTCTTCGAAGAATTCTTCGTCCTCATTTTCGGACTCTTGAGGCAAACTTGTTCTTCTTGAGGCTTGACGAGAAGAAGCGCGAGTTGGCTGTGCCTGCTCTTGTGAATAGGTTGAGTGTGCTTGTCTATTACTTCTGTTTTGTTGCCCGGTAGAACGCCGTTGTCTTCTTTGCTGTTGCCCTTGGTTACGTTGTCTTGACCTATTGATGCGTACTGGACTTTCACCATCAGATTCAACTCCACTCAAATCATGGTCTTCATTTTCTTGACCACCGGATATTCTACGCCCATCTCCTCTGTACTCTTCATCATCTGAATCGTCATAGTGATCATCGAAATCTTCATCGGCGATGTCGTTGTAATCAACCCTGGATTGATTGTCAACCTTTAGCACTCTTGCAAAGATCACTTAAATAAGTCAAGCATAAACTCACCATGTATAACGATTCGAAAGAGTCCTTCCGCTTGATGTGCTGCCCGTTTGTCTATTACTCGTAGATGTTGCACCAAACATGCTGGACATGGAGTGCTTCTCTTTAGGCTTGTAAAGCTTGCCATCAGGAGTAATTATTGCAGTGGTCTCACAACCAACTAGTAGTCCTGGACTTTCCACCAGTGTGGTAGCCTTTTTTCGCATATTACGGCTCAAAACCCCACCGTCCCTATGCACAGAATGGTGTTTTGTACGGATATCATTACGACTCCATCGAACCGCGTTTGCGGACAATACAAGCGGACCCGAGATATTTACGAATGTGTCTCGAACGCTTTCTGCAATACCAAACCCTTCATGGTTGCACCTTACGCCTTTTGGGGCTAGATGAGGAGGCCGCTCGGAACCACGCTCTATACAATAGCCGTTAGAATCGTAAAAGAGCTCGTAATAATCGTTGGCAAAGTATTGTTCGACCATCCATAAAGGAGGAACGAATGAATCTTGATTTGCCATTATGTCAAAGATTGAGACCCTACCCGCTTCATCAGAGAGAATGCAATGCAAACCGTCTGGGCCAAACTGCCCCTCCAGAAAGCTGCATTGTTTGCCTCTCATTGCAGCATTTTCTACTGGCCCGTGTGACAGCACATTCTTGTGAGTGCAAAAACATTCGCCTTTGTTTAAATCCCACGCGTTAAGCAAACCATCTGCCCCCGCCGAAACCACAACCGATGGAATGAATGGATGTGAAATCAACGTAGAACAAAGTGATGTGTGTGCTCCGTAGATGCCAAGGAGGCAACGACCAGAGACAGAATCCCATACATAAATCATTTGAGATCCAGGAACGATTTCAGTACCAGTTGCTTTTGCAGGGCTGCTTTGAGATGTAACAATTTTGGCATCATCACAAGTCCAGGTAACTCCATCACAGTGGACTGAGGAGGTATTGTTTGCTGCCGACGACAATCCTTTTCGTCTTGATGACTGCTCACCTTCTTGATTTTCTCCTTGTACAACAGGGGTTAGTCGAATCAACAATTGAGCCATGTTCATGAATTTAGTTTGGGCTGAGTTCTTGAAATCAGAGGAATAGGTAGTAGTATGCAAGTGACCGTCAATGACAATCGGCGTCTCTTTTTGCCATGACCACACGCGAACGACTCCGTCTTTCAGGCTCGCTGTTAAAATCCTATCACCGGTGCTGGAGTACTTCATGTCTGTGATGGCATTGTTGTGACCTGAAAGCGTAGCAAGTAATCTCTCTTTTGACGGAGCTGCAAAGGAAATCACGATGAGTGAAGGAAGGCGCGCATACAAATTGACAATTGTCACCTACCAGATGGCGAACCTAAAATAGTCTTCTGCCGTTCAGAATGCATAACGCGCGTGAACATAGGACCGGCGGATGGCAAAGAAGTGTTGTCGTTCAATTTGTTCATCTCGCTATCTAAATTTTCGATTCTCTGATCATCAGAATCAGCCCAAATTCGCCCCAGGCCATCGTCAGAGCCTGTCGCAAAGTGACCTCCTATAGGACATCTCGCTATGCACATAACCTTGACTGCCTTTCGTCGCGCTCTTGTACCTACTCCCTGCTGGCTTTCGTGTACAATGTCCCCGTGTTGCATTCTAGCTATCAGAGTCACCCCTTCGTCAATTTCATCACTTGCTACGAAATCTCCTGGATTTCCTCTGTTGTCAATGGGATTACCGGCGACTCCAGGAGGAACATCCGCATCTTCTTGCGAACCAGCGTTTGCATTAGGAGCCAATGGATTCTGTTGAGGCATTGGGACAGGCGGGAGCATTTCTGAATCCAACTCTATGGCTCCAGTTTCATCTTCGTCATCTTTTTGGTCAGGCAGATTATAATCAGCCCTGTTGCCAACCATATCGCCATATCTTTTTAACGCAGCCTTGCGTACATCCCACATTCGCGCGAGCCCATCGTCGCCGCAGGTTACCAATCTGTATGGAGTCAGCAAGGACCATGAGACCTATATTGAATTTTGAGGAAAGAAAACCAAAGTTAGATCATCGATACACAGTGCTTAGAGAATACATAAAGGTAACTTGACTTACCATATTTGCCTCCTTGTGACCTCGTAGAATAGCCACCGGGCAACCATCGCGCAGCCCCCAAACCCTTACATCTCCATCAGCTGAAGCAGTTGCCAACAAAGCATTATCTGAACTAACATCAATATCCGTGACTACACCTGCATGACCCCTCAACGTGCAACACAGAACTGCACCACGCATATTGGCACCGTAACTGAATCGCTTTCCAGCTGGCCTCTCACCATTCTTTGGTCCTGCTCCAAGGTGAAATAGTTTAACAAGCTGGTCGTCAGAACCAGTAATAAAATACTTTCCAGTCTTGTCGAACTTCAGGCAGTAAATTGGATACACCAGGTGGCAGTTAATAGTGACGGCGTGAGAAAACCGTGACTTAAGAATCGATAACTGACTGTGGGCCAAATCAGACGGCATTCTTCTACCTTGGTATTGTTGCGTAATCACCCCCGAGAGCGCAAAGTTACTTCTTTGGCGCACTTGAGATAAGCATCCGGATCTCATCAGGATTGGTTTCAAGGCAATGCGCCGCATTGAGAATTGACATCTACCATATGTTTGATAAGGATCAATGTATCTGCTGTGAATTGAAGACAACTCCTGGAATGCTTTATCAGCTTCTCTTTTAGCATCTGTAGCTTCCTTTTTGACCGTTGATATGTTAAGGTGCATCTCGCCTAAACGCCTTTGAAGTTGAGCAATGACTCGATGTTGATCTAAATCAGAGCTGGCATCAAACTGGTCACCAGACCCAGATGTTTCAGCTCTAGTTATTGCAGTCTTCATTGCCGCTCGAGTTTTCTGGAACTCGTTAACATCTTCTGACAGCTTGGTCCGTATAGAAAGGTATTTGCGTGAAGCTTCAGAGGCTCTATTGGTCACAGCTTCGACATTGGAGCCAAGTGTCATTGCAAGTTTACCAGATGTCATCGCAGTACAGACGGCACCCCGCCTAGTTGCATTCGATGCAGCCACTCCCATAAGCACAGGATTTTGAATAGTAGACCCCGCAGACTCATTTGATGGTAGCAAATCATCCAAACTTTCATCAGCAGGATCACTACTTGACTCCCCCACTCTTCTACCGACACCAAGACTAGAAGCTTGTCTGGTTTCAGATGTCTTCCCACTAGAACTAACAGGATTGGAAGTTGGCACAGTACCTTCATAAGCAGCCTCCAACAGACTCCATGGCATGACTGTTTCCATTACACATTTTGATGCTTCGTTACTTGCTGAAGAACTAGCGGTCACAAGTGAATCCAGTAGGGCCACACGAGCTGCGTTTGCATTGTGATTGTCTGCAGTGTCTGAAGCAAACGCACTAGATAGCACATGACCATACTTTCTCTTCAAATCAGTGTAGGTAGTTCGACGCGATGACAAGTCAAGATCATTTGCCAATGTGAGCAGCCCTCCAGTAGAATCACCAAATGCGCCCAGTGTCTCAAATGCCCAAGCCATATCCTTCGCAGCTCTTTGAAGACGTAGAATCGCTTCTTTCTTTTTGGACTGTTCCTCAGCTTGTGTTGTTGCTTTGTCTAGATCCATTGATTTTCCTTCACCAAAAGTCACAGCGGAACCAGCAGCATAATGATCAACCCAATGAGTTACCAAAAATGGCAAGTCCGGATGATGATTAAGCTTGATTGGATCTTTAATTTTCGGGAGAGACGGCAGGGGAGGCTCGGGTTCGATTTCTGGTTGTGGGAGAGTGACTGGCTCTAAGCTTTGACATGAATAATTTCCTCCTGATGAAGCTCCACCTCCTCCACCAGCAGGAAAACCTGATACAGATTGACTTCCCGATGGTTGATTTGATATTTGAGTAAAGGCTGATACAGTTGGATTCGTGTTTGAGTTTCCACGTGTTGCTGTAGCATGTTGTTGTGCACTAGACATGTTCATAAGTTGTGAATGTGCCAACCCAGCCACGTTAGCCACAGTTTGACCGACACCACCAAGATATCCATTGTTTACACTCATGTCTACACTGTTAAAAGTATTTGACTCTCCAGAATCCAATGTCACAGCTCCATCAGTTACCGTGTTCTTTCGTCCCAGAGGTGGCAAGGCGATACGATTCCCATTGGGCTGCGGGGCAGCATATTGAGGCAGCGTATTTGGTGAATATCGGAACGGTTGGCTGGCAATGCCAATCGGAGGAGCAAGGTAGTTAGATTGATTGGAGTAGGGAGATGCGCGGTGTTGGATATCATGTTGTCGGGACATGGGCATAGCATTGGGTGGAGATGCACGATGCTGGTGCCCATTTGGAGGCAAATGATGAGGCGGGATCATACTGGCTGCTGCTGCTGCTGAAGTCTGCGCGTGTGGATGATGTGTAAATCCTTGAGAGGTGTAGGGAGGATGTGAATGGTGAGGATATGAAGCATGGACGACATGGCAGGACGTGTTGTGAGGGTGGTGTCGTCCAGACGGATTCGCCCCAGCCGCAGCAGTACGAAGATATGGATCAGCTGGATCCATGACAAGAGCTCTGTACAAACAGGACGGTGGCTGCGTTGGTTAGTAGATGTGGAAAGGGCTGTGATGGTGATGAGTTGGGGATGAAAGATGAAAGTGGATGTTTGATGGTCTACAATTCAGTAGGCTTTGGTCGAAATAAAAGTGTGCTGGAACCTGGATTTGTTGATAGGCTCTATCAAACATAAAAAGCGGGCATAACGGAGTTGTGTATTTGAACGCCTAAAATTATGGGTCCTCATCTAAAAAATTGGGCGCGTTGACGAAACACCCCGATCCAATCCGCGCCGATCTTTCAGAAAAACGCAATGCCAACAATAGCAATTGAAGCCTCTATGGAGGGGGTGAGGGGGGGGGGGGGGGGGGGTTATGAAAGCCCAGATTGAGTAAAAAATGAGTAGATATAAAACCGATCGAACTTGTTGCTGTGAAGTTCAGTGCGGAAGAATCGTTTGCCTCATCTTTGGAAGTTGTAATTGTTATAATAGTTTTGTTCAATCTGAACTTGCTCCTCAGCATAAACATGGTTTCAACTCTACATCGTATCGTACGAAATCCCATCATGATTAATCTTGATATCCAATAATCACTCCATATTTACTGATGAACATCGGTGCAAATGCTATAGTACCACCAGAAACTAATCCTTGAAATTGATGACTTCTTGAACTCTGATCACAACTTAAAATGCAGTTACGACCTAGTCTTTCTCCCACACTTTCACTTGAGTGCACACAAGCTACATAAAACATAGGATGAAAATGTCAGAACTTTAACTTGTTACTTGTTGTGATATACAATGACATAATTGCTAAAGCAGTATGGACCATTATTTCCGACGTTTCGGCAGCAGTTTTACCATACCTTGTGATGGTATGAAAAGTGTTGCAAATATTATCACGATATCAAGCGTATCTTCTTTGTACAATTATTTCTAAAGGTAACGGCGGCCACTTTTCCACTCTCATTCACCTTCAACTTTTAGTCTCACGATGCAGCAGCACACATCATCTCTCCACAGCCTCGTTAGGGCAATCCAAGTCATGATTCTTCTGCTCGCGATCACTTCTCCTTCGCACGCCTACATGCTATCGATAAGAGGGCCCTCTCTCGCCGCTACAGTGCCATCTCGTCCTCCTATCTCTCCAAAGATGTCTGATCAGTACATCATGTCCCAAAATGACAAACATCTCAATCCGCACATCACAAGATTGATGATGGTTCGCGGTGGAAATGAGGATTCATCCGATGGTGACAGCTACAGTGACATAGATGATGAAGTTGAAGCTACAGTAGACACCTCAGAGCAATCCAAACCAACACAAAATGAAATAGAAGTTGCACAACGCCAAATAGCTCTGTCTTCCCAGTCGAGAAACTTTGGGATAGCCACAGCGTTGTGGTCTTCTCTCTTCTTTGACTCTATATTAAATAAGTCCAAGCGTCAATATCTCTTTCCAGCCATATTCGAAGGAGCATCCACTATCAATTTGGTACCTACGGCTTTGCTGGCGTCTGGATTTGCACTGGCTTCATGCGTTTCGTTTGTACTTTGGAGAGATTTTGATGTTCGATCTGAAATGAAGGATGATAATGACGATGGTGAAGATGTTAAGAAAGGGGATTGGTTCTTATCTTTATCATGTTTTAACGGGAAAGAGAGCAGCCAGTTTGCTTCTCAAATCAGGATGCGACTTTATTTTCACCTAGCCCTGTTTGGGGCACTTAATCTTTGTGCTCATGCTGGTTGCTATTTTACCGAGAGAGCTCCATTTTTGGGGCTTAGTGCGGCTGCTATAAATGGTCACAATACACTTGCGGCTGCCAGTGCTTTGTTGAAGGAGTCCAGTGCTTCAGACTTGGTTATGACAGTTTTCAATGGACCGTTGAGTTTATTTCGTGCGGGAGAAGAAGACACAAGCGGCAGCTTGGATGTAATATCATTGCTCTTTCGGCTGAGTGCTATTGCATTCTTGGTCAGATGCATTCCTGTTGGTAAATCAGTTGTATTATTGGCTCAAGGTCTATTGGCTGGCGCAGACCCAACATCTGTAACCAACAACTCGCGCCAGCTATCTCTTGGAATTGCATCACTTGGGCGGCTGACCTTGGCTGCTGGAGTCTCACAGGTGCTGTTTTCTTCGAGAGCGAAGTCACTTGCAGAAAGAATGTGTAAGCATCCATTCTTTGCAGTCTTGAGTGGTGCATGCTCTCTGATTTGTTTTGGGACTGGATGTTCACTGCTATTTCAATCATTGGGATATGGTTTGCAGGCTTCATCAATTCTAAGCACAACTTTGTCATTTGATGGGGTGCTTTTATCGTTAATGGGTGTCGTTCTGGGTTACACTTCTGCGATAGGAATTGCTGCAGCCGTGAATGAGCTCAAGAAGTGATTGGGTTGACAGTCAATCCGTCCTAAATTGTTTAAAGTCGACAGTCTAGTTGGGCAAATGACTCTATTATTTTTATATTAGTATTGTTCTATGCATTGTGGTTTCTTTCAGCGCAGCAAAGTGAGGCGAAATGGGCATTCCAGGCAAGAGTTCATATCCGACCTAACGGCGCCCGCGCTTCGCCGCTGTATTTTGACTGCTTGCGTTCCCCCAGCCTCCACCACCACCACCATTGTGGGGCGGGTCATCATCAGAGTCGTCACTATCAACATCATATGCCTTCACAGCACCCCTTCCGCGCCCAACTGGCTTACGGTTCGACGTAAAGGTTGTAATTGTTGCTTGTGACTGGGAGGTGGCACCTCTCTTGATGGTCTTCTTTGGCGGGGGCATGTCATCCGCATCGATTTCTTCAATGTCGGAATCTTCGTCGTAGTCATACTTGGCCTTATTGGCGGTAGCACGAGCAGTGCGGGGTGCACGCTGGGATGGCGCCTGGCTCGTCCCAGCAAATTCTACTTCGTCATCCGACGAATCGTCACGGGCAGCAGTCTTCTTGGCGGTGGACTTCTTGCTGGTAGTTGCCGCCTTGGTAGCCCGTTTCATTGGAGGAGGAGAGTCTTCGCTGATATCGTCATCGTCGGAATCGTCGTAGATGTTTTTGCGAGGCTTGGCTGCAGGCTTCTTTGTAGTGGTTGCTGCCTTTGCTTTGGTCTTTCTTGCAGCAGGGCGGTCTTCCTCCTCGTCACTTGAATCATGGTTCTTTCGAGACTTCTTGCCAACAGGGCTGTTCAATTCTTCCATGATCTCTCTACTCTGGTCCTGTTCTCTTTTCTTCTTCTTCGCAGTAGCTTCCTCTCTTTCCAATGCAAGTTCGGCGCGTGCTTTGTCTGATTTGGATACACAGAATTCACGAATGGCGGTGGGGTTGTCAACAGCAACATCTTCATCATCTTCGTCTCCTTCTCTTCTACCACGCTTTTTCAGCTGCTTTTGACTTGATTTGAGACACTGCGCTGCTTTATCACCTATTGCTTGCTTTAGCTCTTTGGCAACGAAGTCGTCAAGGGCTAAGACCGGAAGAAAGATTGAACAATATAAGTTATAGTGATAGGATAGATGGTAGGGCAAGAGACTCGATTATCGTACCTTCAGCCATGTCCTTTTCATTTAGAAGCTCAAGCTTTTTGTCAGAGTTGAAAAGGTTATCATTAACTAGATCTTCCACGTTAACCTCTTCCAATTCCTCAGGTTCTGAAGGAATATTCAATGATTTGGCTGCCCTCTTTTTAGCCGCACCCTTGCCATTGGCACTTTCAGCCCCACGCTTCTTGTGAAAGAGGAGTATATCAGATGGGTTTGCCTGGCATGGCAGAATAGAAGATTTTGAGATACAATATCTACAGACTCCAACTTGGCAACAAACAGAAAGCAACCGTGTAAAATGTGCACGTACCACTTCACCAACAAACCTAGATCCAAATCGTTGGTTGTTCAGAGTAGTAAACCCAGAATGCTCCACCTTGAGTCTCACCAAGACTTGATCCGGATGCTGCAATGTGTATTTTCTCTCACGTTTGTCTGGGTCAAACTCATCTTCAATGTCAGCATTTGCCTGAGCTTGAGCCTCAATATCTTGACGAAGATGTTCTGCATCCTCTCGAGCTCTTTGGATCTATGAGGACATCATAGTATTGACGATGAGTTTTCAGAAGCCCAAGCAACAATAATATATGTATAAGCAAACAAAGTTACATCTCACCAGTTTCTCCACCTCAGCAGCCAGCATATTAGTCATCTTCTCCTCAACCTTAGGATCCTCTCTATCCAAAGCACCCGAATCAACCCACTCATTCAAACTAGCATCGCCCAAAGCAAAACTCCTCACACTCCCCAACGGTACGGGCTTCAGACGAAATTGCTGCCCACGAATATCCAATATACCAACTTGTTTGCGACGAGCCTCTCCCATAGTCAAAGAAGTGGCCACACTAGACCCAGGCTGGGTGATACGGAACGTACCCACTAGTGACTCCGATGGGGTAATGAGACATTCATGTTCATGTCCCCAAACTACCAAATCCATCCATTCTGGAATCATACTTTCGTGTACACAATTCTTTGATCCTCTTCCCAAATCACGGTTCTGATGCAAAGTAAAGATATTGAACCAATTAGACCTCTCTCCTTCCTCCTCTTCGTCATCTCCCCTATCTACCGTTTCATCGTCCGGCTTGAGGAATCTCACAGACTTACTCTGCCACATTCTATTGAGACGTTCGTCTCTCATACTACCCATTCCGTACAGGGCCACTTTGGTATGACCCTTTTGGAGTAAGACGGGAGAGATGTTAACATCATCTACTTGGTCTTGACGACCAAAGTAGTTGATTAGGTTGGAGACTGAGAGAAGATCTAGGGCTGAGAGCATTTCTGTGCCTCCGTCTCGGGTTGGATCATCGTGATTACCGTGAATAGCAAAGATTGGAAGGTCAACCTGTTGGGAATTGGGAATTGACGAGATATGCCGGTCAGCATTTGTTAATTGTAATGTATACACATCTGGTGAACATCAACACAAGATGTGCACAAACAAACATACACGAAAAGGCCGCCATCAACAACCAACAACGTACCGAATAGAACTCATCCTCATAATTAGCCCTCCCCGTAACCACACTCCTCAAACACTCACCCTGATCACTTACAATCTGAAACCCCACACTCTCCCCTCCCATGCAATACCTCCTCATAATCTCCATAGTACGATGCATCGTCCTCCTCGTGGGTTTATTCTCGTGAAAGACATCACCGCTCAATAATACTAAATCGACGTGATGTGAGCGGGCTAGATGGAGGACTTCCTCGAAGGCTGCGAAGGAATCATTGCCGCGGATGGGATCTCGTTCGAGATAGCCTAGGTGGTTGTCGGTGGAGAGGAGGATGCGGAGGGTGTTGGCGTCGGGTGAGTTGGGTGGTGGGTTGTGGGGAGCGGTTGGTTCTTCTTCGTGAGATGCATCATTGATGCTTTCGTTGTTTTCTTCTTCATTGTCTTCATCGTTGGTCTGCTGATGCTGTTGGGTTGGAGGTACCTCTTCGTCATTGCTGTCATCCTCGCTTTCTTCTTCGCGTGCTGCCAGGCGTCCACGGCGTCCTCTGGGCATTTTTAGACTGGAGAGAGTTGTAGAGAGATTGTAGCTGATCTGTTATTTGCTCTAAAGTTGCTGGCTGATTGATTGGTGTGAGGTGTGAGGGAGGAGGGGATGGAGGTTGGGTTTGGGATACCATAATATTATGGCCGACGGCATTGATGCGAGAGATTGAGCGCGAACGCAAGTACGTTTGTGTTCAAACGGCATTGATGCTACTTTTCCTTTTTATTTTTAATGCGCCGAAATTATTGGGTCCCAATGTACACCTTCCATAGAATAAAGACGCGAGGAATAGCGAGCCAGAGAGTAGAGGAGAGTCGAGACTAGCAGCAGTTGCCATTGACCATGGATATGGAAGGAAACTTAGTAGATGCATGCGAGCTGCTGGAACGCAACCCTTCAATGCAACAAATGAGAGTCATTCCAAGGCTTGGGATTGAGTTTTCGTTCAAATGGAATCTTACAATGATATCAGTGGCTGGAGAAAGGAGTGACTTTGTTGATGAAGTATTAGATGTTGACGTGTGGAAGAGATTGGGTAGAGCTGTTAGACAAAGTGATTTGCATGAACTCAGTGTCTTCAGATACAATAGTGATTTCGGGGGCTTAAAGTTCCTAAGGCTGGAATCTGAGGAACCAGGGTCATTGGAGCAGAGTACTGCTTTATCCAGACCAATCAGCTTTGTGAATTTGACAATCACAGGTCATTTGAGTGGATGTTGGAGGTGTGTTCAAAAGTGAATGAGCTGCAGGTTACATGCAAATAGCTGCTATGCTTCGGGACCCAGCAAATGTGTTAAAAAAATCTTGATGTGGCCTTGATTGATCGAGTTTATGATCCTGAAAGTTGGACAATCTTAGCTGTGGAGGAGATTATTTTCTCAAACCTAGTTGGGAACAAGCATTTGAAAGAGCTGACTATTATGAATTGCCCACACCTGGACGGGGTTTTCTTTAGCATTGAGAAGCTTCTATGTGATATCTCGAGTATTGAGAGAATTTCCAACTCAAACCACACACTTGAGAGTATTTTACTTGGTGGATATATGTTCTCATTTTCCACCACTTTTCCAAAAAAATGCCTCGAGCTCAATAAGAAGTATGTGGACAAAGATAAGGTGATACGAGACAAGAAACTAGGGTTCTACTTGTTGGGAAGTTTGATATATCTCCTTTCTCGGTATGTCTCTATCCATCCCGCCTCAAATAATGAGTCAACTCAATGGAGCCAAGAAGTATGCAATATATAGATTCTTGCAGTACATCCCTAAGCTGTGCAATGTTTCCAACAGGGCAACTTCTGAGCATGCTGGGAATAAGCGGCGTAAGATGGGCTCGGTTCACAACAGCTCCAATTAAGTTTCTCATGTAAAGATTTACAGTAATAACTAAATGCATATTCATAGTGTACAAAATTGAGATAGAATATCTGAGCAGCTCTATACTATTGTGTTATAGGTTTCTCAAAAAGAGTTATGAACCGCACAATATCATAAGTATGGCAGATATGGCGCTTGAAGAATCATGCTGACAACTCAGAAGTAAGGCTGATGGATGAATCTTCAACCTCTCGTAATTTGGGGCGCTTGACTGTATTCAAATTGATCTCAGCCTTCCTCTCTGGATTTGAATTGTCGAGACTTTCAGAATGTGGTACTATCAACCTCAAAAACAGCTGAACTCCACCAAGCACAACCCCAATACCATTTGGTACAATCAAAAAGTAATCCATCCTACCAAACCCAAAAGCCAGGAAGAATAGTGCACATAGCGTGTTCATAATCATTGTCTGATGGTGAATCCAACCAGAATCCTTGGTTTTGATCACCTTCCATATGATTGAAAGTGGAGCACCGTAAAAGAAGCTCATATTAACATTTACCGCAATACCAATGATAAATTCACGTCGTTTGTCATCCATAGGTATAAAAATGATGCAGGAGATGAAGACAAACCATGCGACTATGATGCTAACTACGACTTTCTCATGAGGAGCCGGTGCCTCCATTCTTTCAGTGGAGATTTCCAATGCTGCTGTTCCGAGTTCAGCAAACTTTTGCAACATGTGATGAGGATGGATAAACTGGCCAGAGTTTGTTGATTCATCTAATGAATTATGGTTCTGTGTCGTACTGATGCTGTAACTTGGTGCTGGGTCTAAATTGACTCGATTCGTTTGTTTCAATGTTGATTCCAGGTCTGTGTCCTCAGCTCTTTGTTTCCACGAATTGTCGAGTATGTCGTGTGCCCTCAGCCTTTCTTCATCTATTGGTCTATCACATTTAGATTCTGCATTATGTTCAATTTGAAAACTGACAGCAGAAGGATTCCGTCTCTGTGATCTTTCACGCATCATTGACTGATGCATTGATTTGTGCATTGACTGCCGTTTGACTTCTACCATTTCTGCAAAACTTGATCGCATATTATCAGCTAATCTATCACCTGCAAAGTAACATAATCAACTTGTGCATGAGCTAAAGCGAAACTTCCAAACAGCTGTGTAAAACCAAAGAGACATACTCACAGTATTGAAGCTTGGCTGCCGCCATGTTGAGCCAGATGGAAAATATGAATCCAGGTGCATTTGCAAAGAATATGAAGTAATTCTAGTAATATAAAATTGATGCGCAAGAAGATGCAATGTGGTTAGGTGCGACTGACACACACTGCACCATGCAAAGTCGGTAGCACATCTTACATTAAGCAAATATGAATACGTGATCCAACCAAGAGTGTTGCCTGTCATGACAGCCCAAGGAGTTGGATTTAAGTGACCTAAACTGCCGTTTTGTACGGCTCGGTGAACATCCTTGAGTGGTGCTGTGAAATGAATGAGGTACATATGACCCTTTTTGGTGAAGGAACGAGTGAATACATCGATCACGTACCGGCGAACATCAAATTTGCAAAGATGGCTCCCAATAGGGGTGAAACATATTCAAGCAGGATCTCGCGTGTTGACAACATTATCTCATTGAAGCAAGTTATCTATGTGGCCAGCCAAGAGAACTTGCATGCACCTCTGGTCATGGCTAATCGCACTTGAAAATAAAAGAAGAGGAAGAGGGGAGAGCTATCTCTAGTCTAGCTCAGAGAGGGGGAGATTGGGATGAAGCGTTTGGCGCCATAGTTACCTTTCGGATTTTCTTTTTGGAATCAAGCAATCCCAATCCCAATCCACACAGGCCACACCCAACACCAACACCCAACCATGACATCAACCAAACCTCTTGCAACGCTCTCCGTAGCAGACTCTACCTTCCACTGCTACGTCTCATCATCACGTTCCCTCCCTTCAATAGCCCAGCTCCATTCCGAGCTAAAACTAAAGCACCCTACAGCCGCACACATCCCATACGCTGCATCAATTGATGACTACAACGATGGAGGAGGCGGATCCGAAGATCGTACATGGGAAGACGAAGAGCCCGATGCTGCAATGGTCGGAAAAGAGCTGTTACGTGTACTTCATTCGTATAAGAGGGGTTTGCGCAGAGAACAGACAATGAAGGTTCACGGTAATTGTAAGTATGCCGATCGATCATCTGGATTAGTGAGTGAGGGCAGTTTTGATGGGAACTTTGAAAGGAGAGATACTGGTAGGAAAGAAGATGGCCCACCAGTTGCGACTGCTGTGATTGTAGTGCGATATTTCGACAAACGCTTATTAGGTGTCACGTGTGGACGATTGACAGCTTTGTATAGTCGAGTGTCTCGGTTAGCTTTGCATCGTCACTTGCATGGGACTACTGAGCCATACATTGAAAAGTATTCATTTGGCGGTGGTCATTGGAGAAATATCTATGGGTTGGGCGCTGGTGATACAGAGCTTATTTTGGATGTGGTGCCAATGATGGAGTGTAAAAACGGAGAAGATAATAGCACATTTGTAAAGAAGCTGCTGGCAGAGCTCAAGTTTGAAGGCATGGTAGGATCTAGGAACGAAGAGCTTCCACGTCTGCAAAATTTGCAAGCTGATTTACCCCTAGTTGATGGGTCAATGGTCATGCCTATTTACAGGTATCCTGGGAACTATCAGGGAACTGAATGGCCGACACATCCATGGTCGCCCACTACATTGTACATTAAACGATGCGTAGAGATGGCGCTGCAGCCGCTTTATCATCAACACATGAATCATGCTGTTTCAAATTACTACCGACATGGAGACGATAGAATTGATCATCATTCGGACAAAGACCTTGATTTGAATAGAGATGGAGTGATTGTTTCTGTGTCGCTTGGTTGTATGAGAGTGATGGAGCTAAGAGATAAAAGATTTCCAAACGATATTACTCGGATAGAGTTGCCGCCTGGAAGCATGTTTGTGTTAGGACCTTACACAAATGCAAACTTCACACATTCCATTCTACCAGTTTTGAATGTTGAAGAAGATAGAATTGAGCGTAGGCAGCTTGATTATTTTGAAGGCTCGGGCGATTATGGTGAACAGATTAAATCAATTATAGAAGGTGGGGGTAGAATCAGTCTGACCTTCAGAGATGCAAGGTCTTTCTTGGATGTTAAATCTCAAAGGTTGTTTGGTCAGGGGTTGGTTTCGTCATTCGAGACTCCAATCCTAGTAGAGGATGGTATCATCACGAATGATTCCTTGTCAAAAGCAGTTCAGCGTGTCAGAAATGAAGATGCAAGGGAAAGAAAGAGTTCAAGATTAGTAGGTGTTGCTATTGGTTGCTTAGTTGGATGTGCATCATATTATGAGTGTTCACAAACAAAACAAGAACTCAGAACTGGAACCGACCAAACAAAATTGGTACATGGCCTTGTAAAGGCAGCAATAACTGCAAGTGTATCGCATTGGTACCTTAGATTCTTAAAGAATGAGAGGCGAAAGAAACTTGAGGAAAAGGATGCTCGGCAATTCTTTTCACGCAAATCAGCAAGTGGCAACAAGTATTGAATTAAACGCCTAAAAGTATATAATTTTCGGTCCATTAACTTCAAGTCTTACGCTTTATTAACTCATTTTCAAGTCTTACGCTTTATTAACTCATTAGTATCTCCAACAAAGCGTCTCTTGTCAGTATTTCCTTTCTTGATATGTGTAGGTGCAGTTAGAACTGCTTCCAATGCCACATCCACAATTGCAATCCTCGCCACACAAGGATCGTCTCTACTTCTTCTTACAGTTGCTACAAGCGCAAGTTTTCTGGCAGTATTCATTGCTCTTACAAATCCATGCAAGTCATAAGCTGATGGTGCAGGTAACATTGTACTATTGTCACCATCAGTGACGTGGTAAATCCGCAGACCAGCAAATGAATGTTTCTCCTCTCGTCTACCATCATAAACCAAGTAGTCACAGCCAAATCTAGCTCCACATGCAAGATGAAGATTGAAATGTTGATGCAGATGTCTTAAGATCAAGTATGTACTCTCATCAAATGATGGTGATGGATTGCGAATGGTAGCAATTGCATAGGATTGACTATTGAGGCCGCCAGGGCATGATACTTTTTCAGCAACACTTATATCTGAATTCCTCTTTGGACGAAGTCTATTCCATACCTCTGGTACCAGTTTATATGGCATTTGTCTAATGTCTTCTTTAGCGCGCTGCTGTTCTGCTGGTATCATGCTTTCGTTGATTTGACTTGCCCATTGATTAGCAAGTTCATCATCTAGTACAGTTGTAATCATCATGTCATCTTGGATGTTATGAGCGGGCAATGCACCAAGAGCAAAAGCCACACGAGTAGCTGCAGGTGTTAACACAACTGGCGGGTTACCTTTGTACTTTCTTTCAGTTTCTTCATCTTGATCTTCCTGTAGTAATACATTTGATTCGGTTTCAGCTTGTCCACCCTGGTTAACTGACGAGCTGCCCTTGTTTGGAATAGGCTGGTCAGCCTGAGCATCATTGTTGGCATTCTGTAGCTTCTTTTGTTTTGCCAACAACTTCAACCTCTTCCTCTCCATCTTCTTCTCTTTTTCAACTCGGATACGCTCTTTAACTTCGATCTGTTTCTGTTCTTTTCTCGCCAGGTGCTGAGCTTGTTTCACTTTTTGCTTAAGCTTCTTCTTCTCTTGAGCAGTCATTCGACGTTCTGTTCCGTCTGGGTTGGTTACTTTGAAAGTGTTGGGATGTGGTGTAACGACACCAGAGTTTTTAACGATGTTTGCTTCGGCAGCATTCGTGTCTGTATTTACTTCACAGCTACTCGCATTGGGTGACCAGTCTTCGACATCCTCAACTTTATCAAATGGCTCTGGTGCATCGCGTTTTCTCTTTCCTCCTGTTTCCTTGACCTTGCCCCCGGCAGGACGCACTTGTCGAACTCCAATGTATGTCGTTGGAAGGCGCAGCTCCGAACCTTCCAGCTGACGTATGAGCTCGCGGGAGAAAATGATGGCCGACTGAGCGCTGTTGACGGGCTTCGTGGTGGCAGATGATTCCATTGTAGCAATCGCTTAAGGGGCAACGTAAGTGGAGGCGGTTGACGGTTGACGGATGATGGATGGTTAGATTGGAAGAGCGGGAGGAGGGGTGGGGGCGGGAGCGTTGGTGAGTAGGCTAAAACACTAAATCGAAATTTTGGGCTTACGACCGGCTATTTTGCCCACTTTTTACACGTCCCACGTCCCACGTCCCACGTCCCACCCCCCTTCGAACCAAAGATGAAGATGTCGGCTCTAGAGAGCGCAAAGGACGGCGTTTCGCTAGTTCTATCTCATCTCCTCGGACCATAGCACCTCTTCTCTTGACCGGAGATGAGAGGTTCATATCGGAAGATGGAAAATCTCGAACTGTGTACAGTCTAGACTTTAGATCGATGGACTTTAAAGTCACGCCGGCTAATATTTTCGTTCTCGAGGAAACGTATGATATTGAAAATGTCAAGAAAAGGATAAGCCTCGTGGCTTCACTGAACAAAGAAAGTAGCAATTCAGATGATGCATCCGTAGACCTATTTTCTTTTGATCTACAAGAAATCAACAACGGATACAAAACAGCAGGTAAGGATCAATGACCTGGGACAGTTCAGTTTGCATGGGTTTATACTTTGCTCACAATCCTCTTGAGCTCAAAGGTGAAATCATTGAGCTAGGATCTGGTGTAGGCTTGGGTGGAATCTTAAGCACGGTAGCTAAGGAACTTTCACCAGATGCAGATGATGTGTCATTAACTTGTACAGATGTAAATGATGAAGTTCTCGGCATGCTCGAACACAACATGGACAAAGCTGCAGAATCGCCTGGGTATTTCGATAATGATAATGTACATGTCAAGAAGCTTGATTGGTTTGCTTTTGTAAACAATGAGACGACGACTGAAGAATCCAAGCAGTATGACACAATCATTGCAAGTGACTGTGCGTATCTCAAATCGCAAGTCAATCCACTATCTGAAACAACTGACAAGCTTCTTGGGAAAGAGTCCAAGCTACACACGTTCGCTCCAATAAATAGAACTGTAGTCTGAGCTTACAGAAACGCGAAAGGAAACAAAACAAATGAATGTTCAAGTTCAAGACATTGAGCTATCAAAGAATCCTATCAAAGCTATCAAAGAATCCTATCAAAACAGATAGCTGTAGTGCCAAAACAGATGAGGGCTTTTCCGGTACTTCACGATTCCTTCATATCACAGCTTGGCATACAAATAACTTAGATTTTGCTATGAATAATGGCGCAGTAAATGACATTCGTGATATTGATTGAGACTGATAACTGCAGAACAAGGTTCGCAATACTTACCAACACGCTCATTTAATGTACTTACTATTTAGTGTATACGTGAACTTAGAAACCCGATCTCAAGCAGATATTACCATCATACCAGACATATGCGTCATTCCTTTTATACCCACTCTTGCTATTGATCCACTCATCTGCCTCGTCTGGACCTCTGGTACCCGTTTTGTACACATGCGGACGTACTTTTTCACGGTCGATTTGATGGAGAACTGGTGTGAAGATCTCCCATGCTCTAATTAGTTCGTCGGCACGCACAAATGACGCTGACTTTCCTCGAAGCACATCCAGAATGAGGCGAGAGTATGCATCAGGATTGCTGACTGTTTTCTCCGCGAAGTAACGTGTGTCGTACTTTACCTCCAATTCACTTTGAATAGGGGCAGACCCGAAACCAGGAGTTTTGATATTGCTCTTCATGTAGATTGTCTCGTCTGGTTGTAGCTTAATAACCAACTCGTTTCGCGGGACGTCACATCCAAACAAATGCTTACTGGCTGGTGCGTCCTTAAATTGAATTCTCATTTCTGCCTTGCGTTCATTTAGAGCTTTTCCGGCCTTAAAGAGAATTGGTACACCTGCCCATCTGGGATTGTTGATAAAGCATCTCACTGTCGCAAATGTTGGACAATTGGAATCTTTGTTTGAGATAGTTGGATCATCGTGATACCCTTCGTACTGGCCAAGGAACACTTCATCTAGGGTGACAGGATCCATTGCCTCAAGAACTCTCACTTTTTCATCCTATGAAAATATACGGAAGGTGTTAGATTCTAAGTACTTGAAAGCTTATGAGCTGGGCATTGGGCTTGCTTACACGAATCTTTTCTCCTGCATCTGGACCGTCAAGCTACAAGCACTCAAGCAATTAGCTGATGATAAGTATAGTAATTGAGAGAAGCAAGTAGAGACACACCTTGTTAGGACATTCCATGCAAAGCAGACACATAGTTTGGAGCAAATGGTTCTGAATGATATCACGAATTATCCCATACTGGTCAAAGTATCCACCGCGTCCTACCAAGTAAAAGAGTTGAGAGGATGGATGTGTATACAACTCTGCAGCAAGGAGAATACATTGACTAACCTTCTGTACCAAACGGTTCTTTGAATGTGAGCATAATACACTGCACATTGTTACGGTTCATGATATTATCCATCCATATATTACCAAACCTCATCACCATCAAATTCTGTACCATTTCTTTTCCTAGATAATGATCAATCCGGTATAAATCAGTCTCGTCAAAGTGTTGCCCGAGCTGTCACTGAGTGTGAGCAATGGGTTCTTGTGATAAACAGTAAAGAAATGTCTACATCTTACCCTTGCCAAAATCTCTTTGCAGCTTTCAAGATCTTTCCCAAATGGCTTCTCAACGATCATACGGCTGAAACCTTTAGGTGCCATACAAGAAGTCTTGATAGCTTCCCCAGTCTCTGCGAACACATTCGGTGGGATGGCGAAGTAGAATAAACGGTTGAAATTCTCTACTCCATTGGAGGTACCAATATCATCTTCAAATGCAACAATCTTATCATTAAGGTCTTTCCAGCTGCTGATATCTCCATAACCAGCACCGGATTGATAGTGGCAGCGGCTGAGGAAATCTTCTATAACTTCACTGTCGATACCACTCTTATCCAGAAATGGACGAAGCTTCTCGCGTAGATCCTCGGAGGTGATGTTAGACCGAGCGTAGCCGTATATAACAAGGTCGTGCGGCAGAAGATGGTCGGCAAATAGAGATAGCAACGAAGGATACGTCTTTTTCTTGGCGAGATCACCACTAGCACCAATGACAATGATAGCAAGGCCTTCCTGTAATGATTGAATGCAAACAACAATGTACTTGTCATAAAAGCGGGCACGCACAGGATAGCAAGATATGCGGTTCGCAAACAAATACTGCAAGTACAGATGGATCAAGTTGATGTTTCCAGACTTATCAAATGCAAATCGTACCTTGACCCATGGTTCATGAGAGACGTGAGTGGTCGGGACAGTAGACATGATAGATTGTGATTGTTGATTGTTCTGGTCGGTTATGAGGAAGAGGAGAGGAGAGGGAGAGGAGAGGAGAAAGAGGGGAGGGGGCATGTCAGGATTTACCTTTAGTATCACTTCTTTTGTACAAACGAATTCAATTCAATTCTTTTAAAATATACAGGCAAGATACGTATCTAAACGCCTCACTTCTTCCTTTGAGCCTTTATCTTGTCTTGCCTTTTGCGACTATCATACTTTCACAGACTTCTTCATCTTAGGCTACACACAGGAAACATCATGTCTACTGGAATATTAGGGCAGATCGAAGACAACCAACTTCTCACCGAACTTATATCCTTCTGCGATTTCAACAGTGCCGTCTCACAAGGCCGAACCTGCCATCGATTGAAACGCTGCTCTGATGCTGCGCTTGACAACATGGCTGATGTGGCCGCCTCACGCGTTTATAACAATAGGGATGACAACGATAAGACCATAGCGGGAGGGTCTTATGAAAATTACGATGAGCTAGGCATATGTGGAGAATTGAGGCGGGGGTGGACGAATACGTTTCGTTCTCGAGTCTCATTGATCGAAGAGGCTCTGATAAATTGCTATACAGGTGACGTTGGTGAAGATATTCTTCAATACGACGAAGACAAGGCCCGATTTCTTCTTCGATCGAAGGGCAATGTTGACGTCGTTGATTTCATTTCAGATGGCGTAGATCCTAGAGAATTCGAGGAATGTGGGTGGGGTATTAAAATCAAACATTACAATATCACGCTCGATGAAGCCACGGAAAGGATTATTAGTGCGATTATGGAAATTAAGTATGGAGATCTATATGTGGATGATGAGAAATTAGACGATTCAGACTTTGAATTGCTGAATCTGCGCCATTATGCGTTCAGTCTCCTGCGAAAGGCAGATCCAGCATCTATTGTATTCTCGAGATTGGAAGTACAGAATCGCGCCCCTGATTATGGATCTAGTACCGATACATGGGCAGTGATGTTTTTACTGCCTGGCAACAAAGAATTTGAGTTTCATTTCGTACGTCACAGTCAGGAAATTTAAGGAGGTGCTTGCTTTTGGTGTCATTGGTACACCGAAACATGTCATTGATGGGGTAAGTATTGTTGGACAATACAGAAAGTTCATGGGGTCCGGATGATTGGGTAGAGTACTTGGAGAACAAAACGCAGGACGATTTTATAATTTCTTGTCATAAATAATATTTGGTCAGGAATTGAGGCCCTACAATGTGCAGCCAATTGAATTGCAACAACGAAGCGAGCTGAAGCGGAACAAACTTTTGTAAATGCATGTTTTACTCATCAAGAGAAGTATATGAATTCTGCTGTGGGTGATGCTCGTCAATCTGAGATTGATGCAATCTCCGCCAGTATTGCAATGAATTATTGTTGTGTGATAACGGCCGAGGACAAGAAATCGATTTTGACGGGAGTACATGACTGGGAAACAGGTATCAGCCCAGCTTGGGCAGAACACAAGGAGGCGCTTGCTTTTGGAGTCAGTAGTACACCGAAGCATGTCATTATGGGGTGTTGTTGGAAAATACAGAGAGTTCATGGGCTGAGTACTTGGAGGAAAGAACGTAAGACGTCTTTTCTTATGGATGAATCTAATGTCATGAGACTGTGTAATAATAATTTCATTTCATAAATAATATTTGGTCTGGGAATTGAGGCCCTACGATACCGTGGGCTCTACCTCACCTCAGAGTAGACACTGCAATTGATCTTCTCAGTTTCCGTGCCTAAAATCATCGACCAGGCATTTTTCCTTTTTGGAGATGCCACCTCAATCTAGTTCCTTTCTGTCGCCAACACCTCATCTACCAAAATCTAACTCGATCCAAGCACTTCCAATCCTCCATCTTACCCTCGGTACTCCACAAACTTATAGCCTCCACCCTCCTCTCGTTTCCCAATAAAGTTGGGTTCTTGCTGGCATACAACACCGTATCTAACAGACTGAGAGTGTTCGTTTCTGGATTGTCGTACGCAATACTATTGTGAGGCTTCCACGGCCTTTCTCTTGTATAGGAATCGCCGTAAAACAATTCATAAAGCAAATCCAGTGCACGTTCGTGCTCATCATTCGTCGACAATGTCAATTCGCTCCAGGCAATTGAACACACTTGCCCAGGTCTTCCTACCTGTGCAATATCTTGCGTGACACCCGTAGGCTTGGCAAATGTAGGCCACTGATCAATCCGACTCCTGAGCATCTGCAACTTGGCCTTGGCTTCTTCAACTGTCAAATGTTCCATACCGTATATCGCAGTAGTGTGGGGCTTGGGAATGAAAGGAGAGTTGTGCTTGGCCGAAAAGTCGGAAATGGCATTGGTAAGATCATTATCGAACTCTTCTAGCTCAAGCCATAGTGTCAAGCCCTTGAATTCCCATTGGAGTTTACGCCGTGATTCGACGGGCGTTGGCGAGGCCGATCTTGATATTTCTCCGTCAGATGAGATGACTGATTCAGCTAGCTCGGGTGGGTTTGAAGCGTACATTAGCTTCAGTTTGGATAGGTCGGGCGCCGATATTGACGAGATGACAGGATTGGATATTTCTACTGTTGCCATCTTGTTGTGTTGTTTGAATAAGCTGCAAATGGCAAATGGTGTGATATGACTTGATGGGTCCACTCTAGATTGAAGAGAGCAGACAATAAGGCGCAGGTGAGGTTGATAAAATATCTGCGATGTAATATGCTGTCGTGTTTATGTTTCACTGAATTCACTCTTCCAATCGGCATACACCATCAATTTAGGAGATAAGTGATCTACTAATTGCATCGCCCTCGGATTTTCACACCTTGGATTTCAATTAATGATTCTCTATTCAGTCTTGGAGTGAAGGGAGGCGTCTGCTTCACCGCTATGGGTATGGATGCCTTCAGATAACGAAACAGAAGCACGTTTGAGTTGGTTTGAGACGATTGGGACGGATGTCAACGCAACGCTGTGATGCCGTGATGTTGATGTGAGATGAAGCTTGGATGAAGCAGTGAGAACAAAAGAAGCGCGGGGTGGGGCGTCTTGTGTACATGGGAATCAGTAGAATTGCCAATATTTGAATGGACCAGCATGAAGATGTGAAGACAGACAGATGGATATTGCATCGACCCCCCAATTGGTGGCCAGACCCCTCATTAGGGGGATCTTTTAACCAAGAATGTTTTCACTACAATTTATCATCAATTAAATTAGCTCCAAGGATATCGACCAGTTCAAGGGTGCTCCCTTTCGCTTAACCGAAGTGATGTCTTACAGCCGCTTCAACGTGATTGACAAGGCCATCAGGTACACCAACAAGCCTGTTCCAACTGCCTTTGAAGAGAAGTTTCATGATGTCCGCCAGATGATCGATACCTGGAACAATCACATGGCATCTCTCATGGCTCTCTTGCCTCATGAGTCCATGAACACATGGCTCAACAAGTATTGCCCCAGCTTCATGATTGTACCTCGCAAGCAGCATCCTTATGGTAACAAGTATCATTCAATTGCAGATGGTGACAAGGGCTACCCGATCATGTGGCAAGTAAAGTTGCAGGAGGGAATGGACAGACCAAAGAAGGAGGATGGCTCGCCAGCGTACCCCTCCAAGCTAGGTTGCAAATTCCGGTTGCGGTTGCAGTCGCTCATGGGTCGGAATTCGGTCGGAACCCGGAATGAGGCCCAAAGTTCCGGGGGTGCGGTCTCGGTTTCGGTCGCTTTTTCTTCAACTTGAAGGCAAGTCAACTTAAACTTCCTTGATATCGGCTTCTCTTTGAGGTGGGAAGTCTCAAAAGCGATAGATAAGCCCTCTCCGAACATATTAGGCCTGCTTTTGCAGTGGGGGCCGGGGGGGGGGGGGCGTTCAAATTGGCAGGTGGGTGAAAGTGGGTCAGTCGGGCCAAAAAACTCCGGAATCAGGTACGGAACAGAAACTCCGACCGGAGTTTCTTCAGAATTTGCAACCTAGCCTCCAAGTTTGAGAGCTACAGCAAGACCGCCAAGCTGATGCAGGAGATTATGGAGAATATTCATGGCACATGTAAGATTGTGTCCATGTACAGTGGTTTTGTGTTACTGCAGGAATTCTTGCAATGCATGATCATGGGGTCTATGGTCAATTATTGGTGAAGAAACGGGGACAGTATTGGCCGAAGGGTGTTCCAGGAGATGCAATCAATAGACACTTCAAGTTATTTACAGGTGATTGAGGGAAAGAAGTTTCTGATCCATTGCCATAGAGAGGATAAGTATGTGCAGAAGATAATGAGCAAACATGGCATGACCGTGGAGGTGGAAGTTGCTGAAGCTTGGAGGCGCGACAAGGACGGGCAGTGGGCTAAGTTCAATTATACTGAACCCATTGCTAACCATGTCACTTCGAAGCACTGGGTTGATGATGTTAACAATAGGAGGCATGCTCCCATTGATTTGGAGGATGGTTGGGCTACAAAATGGTGGCCACACTGCTAATTTACTTTCCTCTGCAAGTTTAGGAAGAAATTGGCTAAGGAAATGATGCAGAACAAAATCACTGAGTCTGGAGGGGTTAGGAGCTCACCTGTGAGAGCCAAGACACATAATAGGGAATCATTTACCTAACAACACAGCCTTATGACACGTCCAAAATTTGCGGCTGCCTATGACCAAACAAAGAAGCAATGCGGAAAATCGAAGCAGGAATACTGCAAGCAGAAGTGCAGCTACTGTCCCATGGAGGTTCACACCTATTGTATATGTGATATAGGTCTCCCGACGTAAAAAACTTGCTTTTCATACCATGTTGTTAGCATGGCACTCACGGATGTGTGAACCACTAATTAGGGTGGCATATTTTAGCGTTTGTGTAGCATTGATGTAACTGTAGTTCTAACAGGATGATTTTTATGGGAATTTTTATAGCTTACTTGTGAAGTACACTACTAATGCAATATAAAGCTAGATCTTTGATTTTAAACATCTTTGGAAGGTCTTTAAAATTAGTGACTTAAATGACCCCTAATTAGGGGTTTTGCTCCATACAATATCCACAGACTCAAGCCTTTTCATTTCTTGCTGTGGGTGTGGGAACAGTATATATTGGGACCACTGTGCTCCCAAAGCATCACAAGTTTGTAGTTATAAGGCAGTGATTAGGATCATGCAATGGATTGCATTCTGTTTGTGGTTTACTTTGTGGAAGTGGATTTTGATTGATCCAAAATGATTTGAGTGATCCAAAATAACTCGCTAAGGTTAAGTAATATAAAGATATACTAATACAATTTGGATGTGTCCACTTCCTTTGCCTCTTGCAAATAACTGCATGATCCGGCTCGATTGATTTTTCACATGAATTGGGATTTGTCCGAAACTGGATTTTTCTTGATTTATCATTCCTTTTCTTGTCATTGGCAAATCTCTCCTATGTTCAAAGTATTATTTTGACTGCGGAGGCCCTACTGTTCTTTTTATGCAACAACATGGAGCAAGAGCAAGTATGGTAGAGTGACTGAGGGTCAATATCTTTGCTTCACCGCTTTTATTATGGATGCCTTCAGATAAACGACAACAGAAGCAACAAAGAATTTGAGACGATTGGGAATTGGGCTGTCAACACTTACTGTTGATGTGAGATGAAGGCAATGGAGCAAAAGAAGCACGCTGAGAGGGGCGACTTTTTACATGGGAATCAGTAAATATCCCAATTTTTGAATGGACCAGCATGAAGAGCAGACAGACCCAAATGGACATTAGAATGAGATTCTCTCCCAAAGTATCATTATGAAGCATTTCAAGTGTGTAGTTAAGAGCAGTGATCAGAATCAGGTGATGGATTACATCTTTGTGCTTTGCTTTGTCTCTGGTTTTGATAGCTCCAAAATGCTTTGAGTTATCCAAAATGACCTCGCTAAGACTAAGTCCTCTTGCAATTAACTGCATGATCCTGGATCTGGCTCAATAGATTTTTCACTTGAGGTGGGTTTTGCCTGCGATTGGAATAAGGTGTGTGGTATATCCAATCAATTCCAAATGGTATATTACATTCCAGCACTCTATCTGTATGTGGGAAAAGAAATTGATTTGGGTGTGTATCTTCTGTAGGGCATCATTTATCCAAAAGAAGTTCACTCACATAAGCACAGTGAATAAGATTGCTAACAATAACCCCAAACCTCCCACTTCATTTCATCAACCATTGGTCAAAATATTGTTATTATATTTCATGTTCAGAGTATTATTTTGACTACCTTCAGAGGCCTTACTGTTCTTTTTGTGCAACAAGATGGAACAAGACATGAAGATCAACATCTTGGTCAAGATGATGAGTAACAATGATTCAAGTGCTATATTACTTTGTGGGGTGATTATTTGGCAGCGAGGGCAAAACATGCACAATTATTGTCGGCCATTGTGTCCAAGGCCAAAAATGAGGTTAATGAAAGGTTAAATATGGTATTGATAGGTGACGGTGAGTGACAAATCGAACAGTCCCGTCATACTTTCACCTCTTTTGCATCTTTTTACTACGGCCCCGGGCTGTTCTACCAAAATCCCTCCAGGCGGAGTAGACGCTCTTAAATCGAAATCTTATCGTGTTTGGTCTCACGCCTTCAAGCAACCACAACCATGGCGTCCGCCGTCCCGAACTGTACTGTGTCTCCTCCACAGAAAGCTTAACAATATATTCTGAATGGATAGAAGAAAGTGCCTCTGCATAGAAGTTAATCCTTAGAACAAAATAGAGACAGTAGAAGATCAAATAGATGCACAAAATGAGAACAGCCCGAACGATGAAACGATCGATTCTTGTGTCAACAGTGGTCCTGGGTGCCTCTTCATCCATTGCCATTGATGCAGCATCAATACCCCAACATTTACGTGGCCCAGGTGCTCTAATTGTACCAGCATCACAAATCATATCAAACAAACATCGAGCACTCCAAGATGAAAATCCAGATTCACGATACTGTGGAACGAACTGGCAAACAGCCCACGATGCATGCGATGCTCCCTGCCCGTCTGCCCTGGACGAAGACTGCGGCCCAGGCCTATACTGCTTTGGATTCGTCGGCTGCACTCCTCCCGCCGGGTCAGTCCCCGATCCAGTGCCAGCAACCGATCCGCCGGCTCCCGATCAACCAGAAGGACCAGCTATGCCTCCCAGCGAATACACCCCCACAGCAACCGGAGGCTCGGAAATCCCCGCCCCATCCCCATCAGAATCAATGCAAGCCAACTCCGCACCCAACGGCATTCCCAGCTACATCGCCTCTTTACCCCTAGCACCATCCGAACCCACCACACCAGCCCCCTTCTCCATCCCCGTCCCGGCCCCGAACCTCCTACCCAACCCCACCTCCAACTACTGCGGCTACGGATGGGAATCCGCCAACACCGAATGCTACTACGCCTGTCCCAGCGGCAAAGACGACGAATGTCCCGGCGGACGGACCTGTCACACCTGGCTCAAATGCACCCAGGCCGCCGAAGATCCCGCACTTTACAACGTATGCGGAACGACATGGCTCGATGCCAGTACCAAATGCGCAACTCGATGCTTTATGAGTGGAGATGACGGATGTCCCAATGGAGAAAGCTGTTTTGGCAACGTCGTGGAATGTAAGGAGAATCCGAATCTACCGGAATTGACCGCCGAAGATGTGGGACAAGCTCCCAAGATGTATACCCAAGAGGAGATTGATGCCCTGCTGGAAGAAGAGTTGACAAAGGAAGCAGAGGCAGCGGCTATGGAAGATCCGGATAATTGGTGGTGCGGCACCTCTTGGTCGAATATGTTGGAGAATTGTAGTAAAAGATGTACCAAGGATGATGATTGTGTAGTGAACAGTTGGGAGACGGCCACTTGTTTCAAGACTCCGGGTGGGCCGGGCAATTGCGCTATACCCGGTCAACCGGCCAAGCAGGCGAGTGTTCCGGGAAGTAAATGGTGTGGAGCCACTTGGAATGATATGTTGGAAACTTGCGCGAAGAAGTGTGAGGCAGATGAGGATTGCGATGGGACGACTTGTTGGGAGGCACCGGGAACGTGTCAATATATTGGTGTTCCCGTGAAGGAGGTTAGTGATCCGGCGACTTTGTGGTGTGGTACGAGTTTTGATGATGCTGCCGTTTCGTGTCATAAGGCTTGTCCTTCGGAGAGTGACGATGAATGCCCCGAGGGCATGTCCTGCTTTGCTGGGTCGGCTTGTACCGAAGAAGGTGTTCCAGTGGTTCGTGAGAATTATCGATGTGGGTCCAGCTGGGATGATGCTGCTACAAAATGTGGTGTTGAATGTCAAAAAGATGAGGATTGTACCGTGGAAAATGGGGCGGCTGAGGGTGATATCTGCTATGCTGATGTGGAATGCGTTAGCGCAGGAGGTGCTGGGTCCAGTGGCATGATGTGCGTGTCCAATTGGGAAGCTGCACAAGATGAGTGTCCTACTGCCAGTACTTGTGAGAGTGACGATGATTGCACTGGAGGCACTCTGTGCATGTGGATTGATTGCCTAGCTACTGAGGAGGACAGCGATGCGCAAGCCGGGCTCTCCACCCCTCCTGGCACCACTACGCCGGGAACTCTTCCTGGGTGTTCTGCTGAGGTAAAAATGTGTGATGACGGCCAGTACGTCGCAAGAGCTCCCGAGCTTAACTGCGAGTTCTATCCTTGCCCCGAAGATAGTCAAGGTAATGAGACTGAAGCTGGAGCAATGACTGATGGCGAAGAAGGTAGTCAGGGCGAAGAAGGATTTAGTGATAGCTCTGAGGGTCAAGACGAAAGCCAAAACATGGTCACCAACTCGGAAGGTCTCAATGACTCAACTCAAGGCGAAGAAAACAATGATGTACCTGAAGGATGGGATACTGTTCCACTTACATTTGCATCCTCCAAGTGCGAAGGAGAGTGTACCGTGTGCCAAGGCGACTGTAATTCCGATGCTGACTGTGCAGAAGGTCTAAAGTGCTTCTCGCGTGGCAAGGGTGAAGTTACTGCGGTTCCAGGCTGCGTCTCTGGAGGCGAAGGTGATTTGCCAGGTATGGATTATTGCTACCTGCCAGAGCCACCAACCACCACGACAACAACTACTACGACCACCACCGAAGAGCCTACTACAACCACAACGACGGAAGCAGCTGAGCTTATGAGTGCTGACATGTTGTCGTTTGATGCTCCAGAACTCTCGTTTGTTCGTGAATGCACAGCTGAATACCCCTGCGGTGCCTGTGAGGGTGACTGTGATGATGATACTCAATGTGCAAGCGGCCTCAAGTGCTTTTCTCGAATCCAAGGAAGTGTGGAATTTGTTCCTGGATGCAGAGGCATGGGTATTGCCGGCATGGACTTCTGCTACGACCCAACTGCACCAATCATTCTGCCAACAACAACTGGAGCCACAACAAGAAGTCCTCCTGAGGAGGAAGAGCTTGTTGGCTGTAGTGCTGAAGTAAAGCCATGCCCCGGATCTACTGTTCTCGTGTACCGAAACCCTGCCAAAGGATGCGCGTTCGATCTTTGCCCTGGAGAATCATCCACTTCGACCTCGTCGAGTGAAAGTAGTACATCTTCAGCATCAACAACGGGTACCAATGAAAATGATAAATCATCAACAACTGAAGCTACTAGCCCTGCTTCAACACAAGGCACAACTACTCCTGACTCAAGTATCCAAGTCGCAAGCACAGAAGCTGCACTCGTCACCTGTGACACACTCTGCCTAAATGAACTCCCGGCGTCATTCTGTCCCACACAAATGGACAGCCTTCCAAACTGTCTAAACATTGACGTTGGTCACATTTGTGAAGGCAGTGGAGAGTGTGCCACAAATGATAGTCTAAATAACTGCCAAACATTTGATATTTACGTCAGAGTTGAGTGTGGTGGAGATACACCGACTCAAGGCTATCCGATGGCGAATCCTGATAGCCAAGCTCCTGTCACTACCGAAGTTCCGTTGACTACATCAAATGGCCAAGGTGATAACTCCCAGGGAGATGGTAACGTTACCATAGTTTCAGATGAACACATTGGATTCAACACAGGGAACATAAACTCAACAGTTGCTCCCTCGGTCAATACGAGTGTAGAAGTACCCGGGCCTAATGTCACTCTACCAGAAATTGCATCACCAGATCTCTTAAATACAACAGTGCAAACAACGTCATCTTCTCCTGTCCCCAATGCCACCGTTGAAGAGAATGTAACCGAACCGTTATCAAATTCAAATCTGACACTCCCATCAGAAGAAACAGACATTGCTAGCGCGGCTGCTGCAACTTTCACATATGATAGAAGTCCCAACGGCGAGAGTGCAATGGGCTCGACCAATGAAGAGTCATTTGCAGACTTTGCCGCTCAAGACTATTCAGATGCAGATTCTTGGTCGTCTAGCTCCAACTCTGAACCAATCAACCCGTACACTGCTGATGGCTGGGACTTGACTGGTTACTTTACCCAAAGTGTTGAAAGTTCAGCTAGCATTTATTCAAGGAACACTGTGATGTTAATAGCTGCAGCTTTTGCATTTGCATGCAGTAATACTGTATATTTAATTCTAATAGATGATTGACTTCTACTGTCCAAACTTACAAGGTAGTTCAATGACATAACTAAATCATTTTCATCAAATTATTTGCTGCTGTATTGTATCTTATGCATTATTTCTCTAGAGTTACTGAAGCCCAAGTTGGATACTATAGATTGAATAGTTTGCATTACCTCTGCTGAAAAGCTTCTGCGTAGATGAATTGAGGGTACGAAACATATTCCAAGAGTGAACTTTCAGTGGCATGGCCATCATTTCTCAAGCTCCTTCACTTGCTTATCCAAGCTACCGTCCAGGATGTGTTTCTTCAACGCCTTGTACTGTTCCAAAGTCAACGAAATGCCCTTCTTTCCTGGCAAAGTCTTTCCATCCTTTTCATAAAATTCACGAACATCAACGAGCACAGCTTTTTTCCACTGCCTCACAGTGACACGCTTGGATTTGCCCAATTCGAAGTAAGCTTCACCATCATCGTTGCGATTTACTTCAGCTTCTCCTTCCTCGTCATCCTCATCAGAATCGGCTTTGGAGTTGACTTTTGCCTTCTTTTTCTCGGGCTTGAATTCTTCGTCGGAGCTGGGCATGGTTACAAATGCTGCTGCTAATTTGGTGGGTTCGTATCCGTATCTTTTGCAAACGTTGAGATGAAGATCCGACGCAAGCGTGTGTGTAGAAAATGAATGAGCAGAATCGATGGCGGCTGATAGGTAGATGTAAAAGAGGACTGTTTTCATTCACACCTGCGTTTGAAGCTGGCTCTAGCGAGGAAGGCAATGAATGAGAAGAAAGGGAAGTGGAGATGTGGAGCGATATTTCATTCCGACCTTCGCGGTTATGTGATTCGCGAACTATTTTGATGAAACATCACACCCAGATCACACCTCCTCACACCGCCGCCGTCGCCCTAATAATCCGCTATCGGGCTCCGCCATCACAACAACTCTCTCACCTCTCGACACTACCTACTTCATCAGGATCCAAGCAGCAGCTGCAAACCTTATCAGAGTCTACCATCCACCATGAGAAAGAGGCTCGCCCAATTCAGAAAGCTCGGCCGCACCCCCAAACACAAGTGGGCCATGCTCCGCAACATGGTTACCTCTCTGATCAAACACGAGCGCATCGAAACCACCCTTCCAAAAGCGAAAGAATTGAGACATCTCGCCGACAAAGTTATAGGCTATGCCAAGAAAGATAACCCAACCTACGGCAAGCAGCTTGCCTTACAGGTGGTCCGAGAAAAGCCCATGGTGACGAAATTGATGGAGGTACTCGGACCTCGATACGCCGACCGTGATGGGGGCTATACACGAGTATTAAAGCTATCGCGCCCACGAAGGGGTGATAATGCTCCCATGGCTGTTATTGAGTATGTAGATCGACCGGGGGAGATTAGGGCAGCACGTGTGCCGGAGAAGAGGAAGCAACAATATTTCAACAATTTGGGCGAGGTGCTTGCCCATGCTGGCATTAAGCCTTTGCCTACTCAAACTGGTTCAGATTAGAATGATAGTTAGTCCATGAAGAATCACCCAATCTTACAGATGATCTTCAGTTGAAACGATAACATCTTGAATATAATGGAAAAGCTAAGTGAATCCATCCAGTGGAGGTAGCTGATAGTGCTTTTGTAAAAAACAATACAGTTAACTAAGCAATGAATTGAATAATTGTGATGTTTACTTATGTCTCAACTCCTGCTGGGAGATCAACACAGCCTTTGATCCCAAGGAAGTGCACAGCATTGCCAAATCCAGTTCGCAATACAAACTGTGTTGGATTATCGTCACACAACGTCCAAAGGAGTTCACATGCTGCTCTTTTTACATTGGACTCTGTCCAAGTCATGAGAAGAATCAGTTTCCATCGCAGAGTTCCTTTGGGGGCATCCAACGGTGCCATGTTCTTTGCTTTGACTTGACCAGTCTGGTTGATCATTTCAGCTTTGACCTTTTCTTGAAACACTTCTTCTGCATCTGGTGGGAATACTGCATCTTTTACAGTTTGTAAGGCTGCAGCATTGGCCTGTGCAAGCTTTTGCAATACCAACAAGATTGGCACCACTGCAGCGGCATCTTCGGCTCCGCTTCCTGTCCTTTCTACCACGACCACGGCCACTTGATATGCCATAATATCTACCAATGGCTTGATACCACCATTTTCAGCGAGATAACCTGCATATTCTTTGGGAGCATTGAGCAATAACGCAACAGCTGCAAGTTTGCACTCGAACACTCTTGCATCTGAATTTGGAAGCTTTAGCAAATCGCAAAGCAGGATTCCAATTTGTGTCATGGTATTCTCAGAGTATTGCGATCTCGATGATACTCCTGCATCCAAAGCAAACAGTGCCCGTAAGATCTCTAGTGCCAAGTCCGCACGACGATCTGAGTTATCACCTGGAAAGTCTGGGCTTCGAAACGCCCATGAAATGGTAGCAACCAACACCTCCAGCAAATCGTGCTTTGCACCACTCTCTTGTGGTATATCTTTAGCCAAAATTTCTACAGCTTTGTCCATTTTTGCAATGGAAGAAGGATGCGCCGAAAGCAAATGATGTACATTCCTAACCAGAGAAAATATTAGGGATAGTGGCTGATCTCCTTTCATCAACGCCTTCATCAAGCAGGTACAGCCGTCTAATTTCTCTACAAATATCTTTCTAGCAGCAATTGTCGCATCGTCGTTGCCGTAGGTGGCTCGAAACAAGTAGATGGATGCAAATCGCGGGATGTCTGGCAATTTTCTGTCTGTTGGTAGATCAATCTCTATGAAATTCATGCACATCAGTACCATCCCCTCACTTTTCATTCGAAGAGTTGAGTTTGTCGCCGTAGATCCTAATGCAGATTGCAAAGTTTGATACCAACGCATAAACAAGCCTGCTGCCCGTAGCAACTCTGCTATCAAAGCGAGGCGGTCTGAATCATCATTGCTTGGATCTACAGCTGCTGAAACTTCACTGGCTGCCTTGAGAGATGCCTCAGCAGCATCTTCATCAGTTGACCAGCCATCTGCATCGATCAAAGAAGAGTCGAGCGCTGCAATGAGAGATGCATGCAGTTTGTTGGCAGCGTTGTTTACAACCAAAGACGGATTCGAAGTATCTTCGTTGAACTTTGGAATGGAGTCGGCCGATAAAAGATCTTTCTCCAAGTCATCACTCCATTCCTGCAATTGCTTCGCTGCCGATTGATCGGCGCCGTTGCCTTCAGTTATGGTTAGGGCAGTCACTAGGCGCTCGGCTATTTGCTCCGCCATGGTGGGGCCGTGTGGTGGGTGCGGGTTGTGGATCCGGCGGGAGACGGGTGGCGGACCTGGCGGCCCCTCTCTCCTCTCTCTCTCTCCAACTCTCCAACCACCACTCTTCCCTATCTCCAAGAAGAGCCAAAGCCAGCCCAGCATGGGGCGTGGAATGAGATGGTCGCCCATAGGCGAAGGCAAGTACTCATCTATCCCATCTCGTACTGCCCGAACACCTCCTTCATCTCCAGGTGGTGACATTGAACTATCAAACCGTCATGATTGCGAGGAAGAGGACGAATTCGATGTGTACTCGGTGCATACGTCGAGTCAATCCAAGGTTTGGATACTTGCAATTCTATTCGTGGCTGCTGTTTGTTTTGCAGCAGTCAGTATTGCTGATAGAAACAAACAAGATCAATCAGAACAGCAATCTAATGTCCTAGGAGCCGTAGAGTTTCCATCAGATGTATTGTTTGGAACTGCGTTGATAGAAGATGCTCATACAATCAAATCAAATGATTTCTCTCCTCCGTATGATATACAAAGTGATTTTCTCAATGAGTTGGGCAATATACCTCCATTCTGGGAAGAGGTAGAGCATATTGCAAATACTACAGGTGCATTCTCTGGTGTAACTTCGTGGGGCCCGTGTTATCCAATACAATATGACTGGAGAGAACAAGTGAGTGTACAGGCACCTTTTAGATCTAACAATGACGAAATTACTTATTCAAATGCACCCGGAAGAGGCGATAAAACTCCACAATCTAGCTTCTATTCAGGAAATCATGATGTATCGATCAATACAAATCTAGCTGGCTTGTGTCGGCCTGGGTACATAATCATAGGCCAAGCAAAGTGTGGAACGTCTTCTCTATATCAGTATCTATCAGGTCATCCACGAGTGTTGCCAGCAAAACAAAAGCAGTTGAACTACTTCAAATACCTCGCATATATGCCTATGGAGTGGTATCTTTCAAACTTTCCATCGGCTCAAAGCTTCTTGGCGCGAGGAGCTCTAATGACTGGTGAAAGCAGTCCATCGTACTTTCCGTATCCAGAAGTACCTCATTTGATACACGAACGAATGAGAGCTGAAAATGAACCGCATCCAAAGATAATTGCAATAGTCAGAGATCCAATATCTCGCTCTATGTCCTCTTACAAATACAATTATGTTGATCCGGCATTGAAGATGCTATCGAAGCGACCTAAGAACCCACAGGCTCATGCTGCATTGGAAAATATTTCAGAAGAAATGCCTGATGAATATTACATTGAAAATCATTTGTTTACGTTCGAAGAGTTGGTTCGAGCTGAAATCAAAGTGCTACAACAGTGTTTGGTGCCGGATGGTGTTGCTGAACAGATGTCGCGATCAAAATACGGACCACCAAATGGCATGTATGCAGATGACTTCACAGATGCTGCAATACCATTAATAAATGCTGATGAATTTTGTTATGGCGAATCAATAAGTGATGCGGTACCTTTGGCTCAGTGGGCTGAGTTGATACAACAAAACCCAAACAAACTCATAGTTGGACTTGATTACCATCTCATACGATCAATTGTTGGTAGAAGTTTGTATTCCTTGTTTATGGATTGGTGGTATGCACGATTTTCACAGGATGACATCTACGTTGTATGCACTGAAGACTTGCATTTTGAGCCGGCTGAAACAATGTTGAATGTGTCTCTTTTCTTAGGACTACCGCGGTTTGATTTTACAAACGTGACCAGCGAAGGGATGTACAATGTCGGTTTTCATCAAGGATACGATACTTTGACAACTTGGGATGAAATTGAAGAGGAGGCAGTGAGTGAAAACGACCAAGATGATCGTGATTATGCAAATATTGGTTATGATGTGGACTTGTCAGAAGAGTTGCGGAATGAGTTGATGGAGTTCTTTCTACCTTACAATGAGGCGTTATTCAAGTTGACAGGAAAGCGATGCCAGTGGGAGTAGGTGAGATGTTTAGGTTATGTAGGTGTTTCAGGTCTCTAATACTTTACCTATGAAACAAACTTCACATGTTTCACAAACTCGATGTCTAAAAGCGCGAGCTCCAATCCTTTCTTCACCTTGTTTGGCCCACGAAACTCAATCTCCACCACTCCAATGGGATCCACACTTAAAACATTGACAACTCCACCCATTGCAATAATTGCTTGAGATAGTCGTTTCACTTCTGCTTGCACTACCTCAATTGTCAGTTCTGTTGGTTTTCCTTCTCCTGCCTCTTCAGGATCAACTTGTATCACATCATTAACTTTGGCACCGAACTTTTCCTTAAGTACACGCTCTATCCCCATTTTCATTGTAACTGTGCTTGATGCACAACTGCCACATGCACCTTCTAGCAATAAGTATATATTTCCAAATTCAGCATCGACTTTCTGCACTGATACATTGCCTATCAATGAGAAAAAGAATTGGTGAGAGGTCGTTGACAAATCGAGTTATGTGCTTGCTTCAATACTCACCACCATCTGATATCAAATAAGGTCGAACTTCATCCAATACCTTGTCTACATTTTCATCGTTAAGCTCAAGATCACCTGCAACCAGTGGCTCTACAGATGTTTGTTCTGCGAATGGTGATACGACTTCGTCTGGTTTGCTAGTATTGTCAACAAAAAGAGGAGCATCGTTGGAAGATTGAGTTGCAGCTCTACTTTCTGCCATCATTTGAAGGTAATCGTCCAGCTCATCATCGTCCATATCTTCGTCATCCTCATCAAACTCATTATCACTTTCGGATGTTGTAGCTATTTCTTCAATTACAGCCTTTCCCCAATTGATTGGTGTTCTGCCAATATCTTGCACTTTGAATCTCCAACTGTTTGCAAAGTCTTCCATTGTTGCTTTTTGCGGATATGAAAAGGATAGAGCACGGATATGTGCTACAGTATCAGATCCTTTTTGATTGAGAAAGTAATTGATATCTGTTGCAAGATCACGTGTTATACTGATATGCTCTACAAATTCCCAGCCATCACCTGATCTATGGATTTGTAGCATGAATATATGCATAAGATCTGAGAGTAATGAGTTGAAATGTCTGAAGGATGTACTTACCCTCTTTTGTAATCTGAGTTCAACAGAGCATACACCGCAGCAACTTTGTGTCCCTTCAAACCCGCAACCATAGCCCTGACGGGAAGGATGGATTTTCCGTTGAGCGTAGGGGCTTTGGAAATCTCGGTTTGTGTATCTGAACCAATGATATCAGGAACTGAGGAAAGGTCGAACCTGCCATGACGTCTGTATGATGGCTGCTCACGAGATGCCGTCAATGATTTCGGTGCATGAACACTGCGCCCTGTGAAAGCCGAAGCTTGTGAAACAAACAAGATCGCGGCGGTGGTCAATCTGGTCATAGCAGAGGGTTGGTTCGGCTGAGGGGTGCTTGTTAGACAGCAGAGGATCTGATGGGGTTGTGGTTTGTGGTGTGTGGCTTCCTTACGTACTATGGTTGTAGAGAGGCGGCTTTGGGAGTCACGAGTTCGTGAGGGATGTGCACTTAAAGAGAAGAAGTTTAGTGCAAGTTTGTGTATTGCATTGCACTTGGTCTTTCAACCGCCTAGTTAGCTCAGTCGGTAGAGCGCACGACTCTTAATCGTGTGGTCGTGGGTTTTGGTCACAACACATAACAGTGTACCAACATCGGTTCTCATGGCCTCTCCTCAAACTCATTCACCTTCCCTGAAATTCATAATTCATGTGTCTGTGTCTGGCGTGAAAGCACACTGGCAAGACTCGCGTAATACACATTGTTCACTATTAGAAGTTGTGCACGTATCCAGACTCCCGGTGGGCAGTATCTAACCTGGGATACCACAAGGTGGCACTAAAAAACTTTTTCTGCCCCTCTGGTGTGTTTGTTTCTGGGGCTTTCTGGATGTGGCGGTATTTGAGTCTTGCTAGTGTACGTGAAAGCAGCTGAGATGGTTTGGGTCGGCTGCACAATTCATATGAGGCGAGATGCAACAAAGTTTTCGGCATCCTGAATGTTGTTTGCCTCAAATTGTGTAGTTAGAAAAGCTAGCGCGAGTACCAGTGTCGAACTTCGTTCATCTCAGCTCAATCGTCAATCTTCGCTGATCGAAAGGCCTCGACTCCCTCGTCCTCGACGGAACCATAGTTCCAAATGGCAGACATGCCTCTTGACACGGCGCATGCTGTACAACAAGAGGAGCCCGCCTTTGAGCGGATGACTCTCTGACACACTGTCGAGAGGCGCCTACCTAGAGCAGAGATGAATTCTATCCGCACAGGAGCCAAGCGCTGAATGGTAGATGCTCTGACTGAGCAGTGAGCAAATAGATCACAAAAAGGTGAATCTGGTTGATCTCTCACCTCATAATCTCGCATCCTTCTGCAAGCATTCAGTTTGAATCACAGGCAGAAACCCAACACGAGAAGGACACTTGTCCACTGCATTGGAATAACAACCTCTCCCCCCCCTTTATGAAGGTTAGGGGTTAGGCTGCCGGCAGACTCGTGTTGGGCGAACGCAACAACCACTTGCTCTTAGGATTTAGGATACTCACAATGGAGAAAGTTAATGGTGAATTGGCTCGTCCCCTTTGAATGTTTCCGATTCGACAATATGCTTGTTTTAATGCTTGTTTTAAGTTGATGGCGGAAGCACATTTGCCGATAGGATCGGGTGAGGAGGCTTGAAACAGTATTGTAAAATACTGTTTCCAAAGCCAAACTCAGTAACTTGTATAATGAGTCGGAAGCCTCTGTTTTCAGAGCCCACACTTATGTTGGGAGACTGGTTCAAGGAGCTCAAGTGGGCAGGTTGAATTTAGTTTACGCTACAGATTTGCAAAGTTTGCAGGTCAAAATTTGCTCATGGCTTGAGCTCACTTCTTTTCAGTCCAGGCCGCTGCATCGATTGATCCAATTGGCAGTACCGGAGGGAAGTCAGCTGCACAATTCAGATGAGATGAGGCAAGATGTAACAAAGATTTCGGCACCCCGAATGTTGTTGGCCTCGAATCTCGAATTGTGTAGTTTTAAAAAGTCCCCAAATCCACCCTGGAAGCTGGAAGCACATTTGCCGATAGGATGGGGTGAGAGGGCTTGAAACAGTATTGTAAAATACTGTTTCCAAAGCCAAACGCAGTAACTTGTATGATGAGTAGGAAGCCTCTGTTTTCAGTGCCCACACAGAATAATCGAATCCCTCAGCAGAACGCCCCATACCGCAACTAGGGGGTCCAGTCCATAAGCTGTTTGGCCCTAATCAGGAGTCCCAGAATTCTTGCCACTCCGAGCGGTATCCATGCTACCTCAATTTTTTGAGGTGAGACGGACGGACGATTTCTCCCCTCTCTCATTTCTCTCCTCAACGCATCGT